>PVIA01006537.1:0-96250 GCA_004024845.1 Tonatia bakeri | reverse complement strand
TCCTTCCTCTGGTGAGTAGTATTCCATGTGTAAATGTATCACAGATTTTTATCTCCTCATTTATTGATAGGCACTGTGGCTACTTCCATATGTTTCCTAGCTTCCATATCTTGGCTGTTATAAATAACACTACAATGAACATAGGGGTGCATATATTCTTTTGAATTATTGTTTCAGGTTTCTTTGGATATAATCCCAGAAGTAAAATCACTGGGTCATAAGTCAGTTCAATTTTTTGTTTTTATTTATTTATTTTTCAGATTTTTATTGAATTTATTGGGATTACATTGGTTAATAGAATTATGTTTCAAGAGTACAATTCTATAACACATCATCTGTATATTGTATTGTGTTCACCACCCAAATAAAGTTTCTTTCCATCACCATTTATCACTTTTTCACTTTTCTACCTCCCCTAACTCCTTCCCTTTTAATAATCACCATACCATTGTCTGTGTCTATGAATTTTTTTTTTGCTTAATCCCTCCACCTTTTTCACCCAGCCCCCCAACCCTCCTCCCTTCTGACAGCTGTCAGTCTGTTCTCTGTATTTATGAGTCTGTTTCTATGTTGTTTGTTAGTTTATTTTGTCTATTAGATTCTACATATAAGTGAAATCATATGATATTTGTCTTTTTCTGACTGGCTCATTTCAGTGAACATGATACTCTCCAGGTCCATCTGCACTGTTGTAAAAGGTAGAATTTCTTTCTTTTTTTATGGCTGAGTAGTATTCCAATGTGTAAATGTACCACAGCTATATTATCCACTCATTTATTGATGGGTACTTGGGCTGCTTCCAAATCTTGGCTATTGTAATTAATGTTGCAATGAATACACAGGGGTGCATATGTTCTTTTGAACTAGTTTCTTCAGATATATTCCCAGAAGTGGCATCTCTAGGTCATAAGACAATTCCATTTTAAATTTCTTGAGGAACCTCCATATTGTTTTCCACAGTGGCTGCACCAGTCTGCCTTCCCACTAACAGTGCACAAGGGTTCCCTTTTCTCCACATCCTCGCCAACACTTGTTGTTTGTTGATTTACTGATGATCGCCATCCTGACAGGTGCAAGGTGGCATCTCAATGTGGTTTTAATTTGCATTTCTCTGGTGATTATTTATGTTGAGTAATTTTTCATATGCCTATTGACTACTTGTGTGTCTTCCTTGGAGAAGTGTCTATTCAGGTCTCCTGCCTACTCTTTAATTGGGTTGTTTTTCTGGTGTTGACTTGTATGACTTCTTTACAAATTTTGGATATTAACCCCTTATCAGACATATCACTGGAAAATATGTTCCCCCATTCAGTAGACTAACTTTTCATTTTGCTGATGGTTTCCTTTGCTGTGAAAAAACTTTTTAGTTTGATGTAGTCCCATTTTTTTTTCTTTTGTTTCCTATGCCTGAGGACATATACTGGAAAAAATATTGCTGTGAGAAATATCTGAGATTTTACTGCCTGTGTTTTCTTCTAGGAGTTTTATGGTTTTCAGTCTTACATGTAAGTATTTAATCCATTAAAATATTTTTAATTGATTTGAGAGAGAAAAAGAAACATTTCATTGTTTCACTTATTTATGCATTTATTAGTTGATTCTTGTATGTGCCCTGACTGGGGACCAAACTCACAAGCGTTTTTTCTTGTGTATGGTCTAAGAAGGTGGTCTTGTTTCAATTTTTTGCACATGTCTGTCCAATTTCCCCAATACCATTTATTGAATAGACTGTATTTATTCCATTGTATGTTCTTGCCTCCTTTGCCCAATATTAATTGACCATATGAATATGGGCTCATTTCTTGGCTCTTTATTCTGTCCCATTGATCTATATGTCTGTTCTTACGCCAACACCAGGCTGTTTTGATTACTATGGCCTTGTAGTATAGTTTGATATCAGATAGTGTGATACCATTAACTTTGTTCAAGATTGCTGAGGCCATTCAGGTCTTTCATGGTCCCATATAAATTTTTGGATTATTAGTTCTAGTTCTGTAAATATGCCATTGGTATTTTGATAGGAATTGCATTAAATCTATAAATTGCTTTGGACAGTATGGACATTTTATTATTATTACTTTTAAAATCCTCAGCCAAGGACATTTTTTGTTGTTGCTTTTAGAGATAGAGAAAGGGGGAGAGAGAAAGAGAGACATCAACATGAGAAACATTGAACTTTCAGCCAAGATGGAGGCATAGGTGGACGCACCGTACCTCCACGCACAACTACGATAGGGACAACAACAATTTAGAAACAGAATAACATCCAGGAATGACAGAAAATTGATCTGAATGGAAGTCGGA
The DNA here is from genome assembly GCA_004024845.1 of Tonatia bakeri. Taxonomy (NCBI): domain Eukaryota; kingdom Metazoa; phylum Chordata; class Mammalia; order Chiroptera; family Phyllostomidae; genus Tonatia; species Tonatia bakeri. Next base: position 93,946 of record PVIA01006537.1, on the reverse strand, counting down.
CAACCAAGAAGTTGAATTAGACCTGTGCATCCAGACCGGTAAAAGGGGCGGAGACGAGCAGCCAGGCGCAGGTCGTGGCATGCGGAGCAGAGAGTAGTGGGAACGGGCGTGTAAGGCACCTGGGGCACACAAGACTGCAGCAAGTGGACCCTGAGTGCACAGGCAGCAGCTGGCAGACCCTGGCCCAGGGGTGGCAACTGGCAACCGGCCAACCCAGTGAGGCGGCGATTGTAATGCAAGGCAGTGCATACAACCCAGGATCCCAGTGCTGGGAAATAGAGCCTTGGGACACTAATGGAGGACACCTGTGGGAGTTGAGGTGCACGAAGTGACACCCAGCCTCACAGGGGAGGTTCTTGTAGGGTCCCACGGCATGCACAAGCCCACCCACACAGGAATTGGCACCAGAGGGGCCCAGTTTGCTTGGGGAAAGCAGCAGAGGGGACTGAGGGCCCACAGAGAACAGAGCAACCACCATTGTTCCCTCTTAACCCCGCCCCCACATACAACGTCACAACCCGGCGACTGGGGTGCCCCGCCCTGGTGAACACCTAAGGCTCCGTCCTTCACTGTAACAGGTGCAACCAGACCCCCCAAAAAAAGAGAGAGAGAAAGAGCTCAAACAGAACAAATCAAAGCCCCATCCTTTTAAATGACTGAGAGATAGCTAACCTATCAGATGCACAGTTCAAAACACTGGTGATAAGGATGCTCACAGAATTGGTTGATTTTGGTCACAAATTAGATGAACAAATGCAGGCTATGATAAGAGAAATGAAGGAAAATGCATAGGGAACCAATAGTGATGGGAAGAAAACTGGGACTCAAAACAATAGAGTGGACCAGAAGGAAGAAAGAAACAACCAAACAGGAAAGAATGGAGAAATAAGAATTCAAAAAAATGAGGAGAAGCTTAGGAACCTCCAGAACATCTTTAAATGTTCCAACATCCGAATTATAGGGGTACCAGAAGGAGAAAAGGAAGAGCAACAGATTGAAAATTTATTTGAACAAATAATAAAGGAGAACTTCCCCATTCTGGCAAAGGAAATAGACTTCCAGGAAGTCCAGGAAGCTCAGAGAGTCCCAAAGAAGTTGGAACCAAGAAGGAACACACCAAGGCACATCATAATTACATTAGCCAAGGTAAAAATGAAGGAGAGAGTCCTAGAAACAGCAAGAGAAAAGGAGACAGTTACCTACAAAGGAGTTCTCATAAGACTGTCCGCTGATTTCTCAAAAGAAACCTTCCAGGCCAGAAGGGGCTAGAAAGAAGTATTCCAAGTCATGAAAGGCAAGGACCTATATCCAAGATTGCTCTATCCAGCAAAGCTTTTGTTTAGAATGGAAGGGCAGATAAAGTGCTTCTCAGATAAGGTCAAGTTAAAGGAGTTCATCATCACCAAGCCCTTATTTTATGAAATGTTAAAGGGACTTATCTAAGAAAAGAAGATAAAAAAAAAACATGTAGAGTAAAATGACGGCAAACTCAATTATTAACAACCACACCTAAAACAAAACCAAAAGAAACTAAGCAAACAACTAGAACAGGAACAGAACCACAGAAAGGGAGATCACATGGAGGGTTAGCAACAGGGGAGTTGGAGGAGGAGAGAATAGGAAAAGATACATAGAATAAGTAGCATAGATGATAGGTAGAAAATAGACAGGAGGAGGGCAAGAATAGTATGGGAAATGTAGAAGCTAAAGAACTTATGACACATGGACATGAACTAAAGGGGGGGAATGTGGGTGAGAGAGGGTGTACAGGGTGGAGGGGAGTGAAGGAGGGAAATGGGACAACTGTAATAGCATAATCAATATATTAAAAATAAATTAAATAATTAAAAAAACATAAGAAACATTGATTGGTTGCATCCTGTACATGCTCTGACCAAGGAGATTGAACTGAAGATCACATCCACAACCTTTTGGTTTACAAGATGATGCTCCAATCAACTGAGCCACACCAACCAGGATGGTGTTGATATTTTAATGTCGTTAATTATTCCTATTCATGAACATGGTATATGCTCCTGCTTATTTGTACCTTCAATTTCTTTCTTCGATATCTTACAATTTTCTGAGAATAGGTTTTTTACTCCTTTGGTTAAATTTATTCCTAGGTACCTTATTTTTCTTTTCTTTTTTTAAGAGTTTATTTATTTATTTTTATAGGGAGGGGAAGTGAGGGAGAAAGAGAGAAAGAGAAACATCAATGTGCAAGAGACACATGGATAGATTGGGTTGCCTCTCACTTGCACCCAACCAGGAACCTGGCCTGCAACCCAGGCATGTACCCTGACTGGGAATTGAACAGTAGACCTTTCATTTGTGGGATAATGCCCAACCCACTGAGCCACACCAGTCAAGACCCCCCTTTTAAAGAAATACAATTGTAAATGGGATGGTTTTTTTAGTTGTTTTTTTCTTTTTCTGATAGTTCATTATTGGTATATAAAAATTTCTGCCCTGAGGCCCCAGCTGGCATAGCTCAGTGGATTTCGAATGGATCTGTGAGCCAAGGGGTGACCGGTTCGATTCTCAGTTGGGACACATTTCTGGGTTGCCCACCTGGTCCCCAGTAGGTGGCATGGGAGAGGCGCACATTGATGTTTCTCTCCTCTTTCTCCCTCCCTTCACCTCTCTATAGAATAAATAAATAAAATCTTAAAAAATACCATCAATTTCTGATTATTAATTTTGTATCCTGCTACTTTACTGAATTTATTTATCAATTCTAGTAGTTTTATTGTGTGGAATCTGTAGAGTTCTTTATATACAGTATCATATCATCTGCAAACAATGACAGTTTTACTTCTTCCTTTCCAGTTTGGATGCCTTTTATTGCTTCATCTTGTTTGATTGCTGTGGCTAGGACTTCCAGTAGTATGTTGAATAGGAGAGGTGAAAGTGGGCACCGTTGTCTTGTTTCTGATCTTAAGGGAAACACTTTTAGTTTTGCCCTTTGAGTATGAGTTTGGTTGTGGGTTTGTCATATATGGCCTTCATTATATTGAGGTATGATTTGTCTATTCCCACTTTGCTCAGTTTTTATCATAAATAGGTGCTAAATTTGCTTTTATTTTCCTGTTTATGTAGGCTAAAAGTGTATATAATTTAAAGAAAAACATATCTAAATAAGTCTAAAAGAGCTCTAATGATGTGTATAAAATAAAAATTTGAAATGGTAAGAAGACTGTTTTCTTAGTATTATGTAAAATAGCAGTGTTTCTTATAATCAATGGCTCCTTATACTTGATGGAATATAATAATCCAATTTACATAGTAATTTTTGAGTATAAAGATGTTCTAAAATATCCTAAATTAATAAAGTTGTTATATGTTCCAATAGGTAGTTTAAAAATATTGAAATGCTTAATTATTATATAATAATATTTAAAAATTCTTTCTTTAGAAAGTTGGTATTTACTAAAAACGGACTTCAAAATAGTTTGAAATATTATAGCGGTAAAAATTGTGTCCTAAAATATTTTTATTAGTGTAGTTAGCACTTACAGTTTCATGCTTTCTCCCCTTTCCTGCAGCTCTTTGCTACTTCCTAGTGAAAAAAAAATCACTGGTATAGCCATGATTACAAGAGCTGATGTATCATTCACACACTATATAAACTTAGCAGGTCACAACTTCTCTATTTTTCTCCCATAAGGCTACTTCTAGCTCTAGACATGTTTTTAATATTGAAAAATCTATAATTCAACTGATAGTAATTATTATCAGGCTGAGAAAAGGCAAAATATTTGGCACTGAGATATCTCACAAACAATACTGACATGAAGACCAAAAGATAATAGTACGAGCAGAGATTATTTTCTTCTAATCCTATACCATACTTTTAGTAGGCTTGCTTTAATTTTAATTAGACATTATGCTATTTACTCATTCAGTCAACAAATATTTATTGAAAGCTTTTAGTTTAGCAAGTGCTGAGCTACACAGAAACAGTTCTTGCCCTCATGGAGCTTATAGCCCAGGAGGATAGACAAATATTAAATAAATAACTTGTAATTACAAATTACGATGTATGCTTAAAGGGAGAAAACGTAGGGTGTTATTGAGAGATTATATAATGGAGAACTAATTTAAATTGGATGGTAAGGGAAGGCCTCTCTAAGGAGATTTAAACTGAGATCTAGGATTTGTACAAGTTAGTTAGACAAAGTATGTGTCTGTTGAGGTGAAGGTGGGAGGCTGCATTCCAAGCAGAGGAAATGGTGTGTATGAAGACCCTGAATACAAAACAGTTTGATGTGCCAATAAACTCAAATAAAGCCAAGGGGCTATACTAACAGGAAATGAACTAGACAATATATCATATCATTCAGGGTTCCATGGGTTCAAGGAGTTTAGATACATATTGAATTCAATGTGAGATGAATGAAGGTTTTAATGGGGGTGGGGGGGTGTAATTTGATCCTCCAGTTACAATTTTTACTTTTTATTTATTTTCCCTGAGCTGTATTAAGATATAACTGACATATAAGATTGTGTTAGTTTAAGGTGTACAATGTGATAATTTGATACATGTATATAGTGAAATGAGTACCACAATTAGGTTAGCTAACACATCTATCACCTCACATAATTACATTTTTTTTTGTGTATTGTGAGAATTATTAAGAGCCATACCCTTAGCAATTTTCAAGCATGTAACAAAGTATTATTAACTACAGTTACTACATTGAATATTAGATCCCCAGAAATTATTCAAATTATAACTGGAATTTTGTACCCTTTGACAATTTATATTTTTTAAATGTTGATTGGTGGTTCTTTGGAGAATGAATTGCAGAAGTTAAAGTAGGAGGCTAACACAATCTTCTAGGATAGAGGTGATGGTTATATGAACAAGAGCCATGATAGTGGAGGGGAAGAGAAGAGAGTTGTATTTTGAAGGTAGGGTGAAGGGAGTTAGGGAGAAGGAGTGCCCAGGATGACTTTCAGTTTCCTGACCTAAGAAACTGGGTGTTTGGAGATGCCCTTTACTAAGATAGGAAGGCTGGCAGAGGAAGAAGTTTTGGGAAATAGTGAGAATGTGGTTTAGACATGGTATGGTTGAAATATCTGTGAAAATTCAAGTAATAATGACATACACATCAAAAAATCAAACTGAAGTTATACATTTGGTTTAACCTTTCATAGGTATTGTTGTGACTGATTTTTAGTTCAAATTTGTGATTAGAGACTATATATGATTTCAATTCTTTGAAATTCAGTGAGATGAGAGCTGCTTTATAGCATAGCATATGGTCAGTTTTGTAAATGTTCTGTATGCACTTGGAAAGAATATATATATATTTTGCTACTGCAAGTGAAGTGCCTAACAGGGCAAATTGGTTCATCAAATTTACATTTTGTGTATCCTTACTGATTTTGCCTGCCTGGTCTATCACTTATTGAGATATGGGTTCAAAATTTCCCATTTTGAATGGGGATTTCTCTATATTCTCCTTTCAGTTTGGACAATTTATATTACATATTTTGAGTATACGAGGTCTGTCCAGAAAAAGTTCAGCCATTGTTAATATAACAAGAACGGTTTGTGCAACATTGATGTTACCTGGCAGCCAAGGAAAGTGGACTGGAATGCACATATGGGAACAATGATGACTTCACTGTACTAGTCAGTGGGGGTGGTAGACGTCATTGGGTGAACATGTGTACTGTGTGGCCGTCGCATTCAAAATGACTGAGCGAGCAGAGCAATGAATCTGCATGAAATTTTGCATTAAGCTTGAACATTCCTCTGCAGAAAGTATTTGGGTGATTCAGAAGCCTGCAGGTATGGGCAACTGGTGATTGGCAGCTTCATCACGACAATGCAACCACTCATGCATCACATCTTATGCAGAGTTTTTTGGCAAAACACCAAGTCATCCAGGTGACTCAGTCCCCCTACAGCCCAGATTTGGCACCCTGTGACTTCTGGCTTTTCCCCAAACTAAAATTACCTTTGAGAGGGAAGAGATTTCAGACCATCAATGAGATTCAGGAAACTACGATGGGGAAACTGATGGAGATTGGGAGAACTGTGTGAGGTGTGCCAGGGTGTCCACTTTGAAGGGGACTGAGGCATCATTGTCTTCTTGTATCTTGTATCTTTTTCAATAAATGTGTCTCTTTTTCATAGTACATGGCTGGATACTTTCTGGACAGACCTTGTATATTATATACATACAAATTTGGAACTGTTACATCTTTTTTTTTTTTTATTTAAATGAATGTTCAAGTACAGTTTTCACCCCCCTACTCCCATTCAAGTGGAACTGTTAAATCTTATTTGTGACTTTAAATTATCAATTTGATATGTCCTGCTTTGTCTCTGGAAGTACTTTTTGCTGTGTTGTTATACATATTTTTGATCCTTTTACTTGCAATTTTTTTATTCCTGGCTTTTTATTTATTGATTGATTTGGGGGGAGTAAGAGGGAGAGAGACAGAGAGATAGAGGGACAGAGAGACATTGATTTGTTGTGCTATTTATTCACTGGTTGATTCTTGTATGTGCCCTGACTAGGGATCGAACCTACAACTTTGGCATATAAGGACAATGCTCCAACCATCAGAGCTACCTGGGCAGTGCTGATTCCTGATTTTTAAAGTAGCATATTGTAGCAGATTATATTTTCCAAAGATGGTTTCAACAATGTATCCCAGCCTACATGTTCTCCTAGAAACCTCCTCATCAAAAAGTAATTTCCTAGCCTTGAATCTGGGTGAGTGGAAACCTGCTTCCAAGACAGAGTGTAGTACAAGTGATTCTGTGTAGCTTCCTAGTCTCAGTTAGAAAAGCCCATGTAATTTCTGCCCAATTCACATCAGACACATGCTCTGGGAACCCAGACAACCAGCTGTGAGGGGGCCCAGCAGCCCATGTTGGAGATAAGGTGGAACAGAATGGAGACCCTTGGCCTACAATCCTGAGTGGTTTCTCCATATGACAATTAGTAACAACTTGCCAGCCATATGAGTGAGATATCTTGAAAGTGGATTCCCAAGGGATGTGGGTAGAGGTAGAAGAAGGTATAGGGTGGATAAATGGTGATAGAAAAAATTAAAAATAAATTTTAAATCGTAGATCCCGAGTTCCCAGACAAGCTGTGCTAGCTGACTGCATGGGGCAGAGACGAGCCATTCCTGACAAACACTACCAAAATTGTGGGTTCATGAGGAGAAATCAATGACTGCTATAGTGGTCAGACACTGTTTTGGGTGTGGTTTGTCAAGCAGAAAGGAAATGGAATCTTATGGATGGATTAGCTGTATTGTTCTGGATTACTTAGATTTAGTTCTCTGATCTGATTATGTTTAAAAATGTTAATTACTGTTTGCATTAATAGGGGCACATGTTAACGGATCCATTGAATTAGGGGTTGAGACTGCAGCTGACCATATTTAGCTTTTCATGCTTGCAAATCAAAGAAAGGAATGAATGCGGTAGCTTGGGTGAGTGATCCTAGCTATCGGGAAATTGCATTGGTACTATACAAACAGCTAGGGAGTATGCTCAGAATGCAGGAGATATCCTGGGGCATTTCATAGTACTCCCCTACCCATTGATTAAAGCCAATAGCAAACTATAACTACCCAATACAGGCAGGACTGCTAGAGGTCCAGACCTCTCAGGAATGAAGGTTTGGGTCACCTCAATAGATAAGAAGTCATGAACAGCAAAAGGTGCTTGCTGAGGCCAGGGGAATAAAGAATGGGTGGTGGAGGGAGTCAGTAATATAAACAGCCATGACCATGTGAGATTAAGTTGAAGAAACAAGGTTGGAATATCAATTTCTTTTGATTTGAATATATTTGTGTATATTAAACAAACGTTTCCTCTCCCTTCTGATTCCCCTACCATTTAACACAATTTATGTTAACAGTAAGTTACAGGATATCAACAAGAGAATGTGTAATTCAGTTAGGAATGAATTTGCTTGTTTTGAGTTTATGGTTAGTCAAACATGTTGGCTGGAACCACATGTTGCCATTGTCATTATTTCCAAGTAAAAGGAAAAGCATGCACAGATACCAAGTTGAATGTCAAGAACTGTGGGGGCTTTGTTCTAAGTCAAATTAGCTAAACTGGAACTTATATTTAGTAGAATTTTTTTCCCAGTATGGTTCTTCATTAGTGCTGAGCACGAGGAATGTGTATGTGATTTGGAAGGTGAAGGGCATCAGGCATTATGGCCACAGATCAGCAAGCCACCCTTCTGGTGTGGAGAAGTGCCAGGGCTTGAAGTTCTTTTAGTTTCTTTCAACTTTTATGATTCTTGGGCCAAGCACAGGTGCAACACCATGACAACCATTGAACTCAGTGAGAAACATATGGGATTTCCAGTTCTTTACAAATTCCAGTTGTCCTTTTAGGTTCCAGTTTGTCTTGTTCTTATTCACATTCAGCACTCTTTTGTTATCATTGGATAGGCCAACCCATAGTGTCTTCAGCTCTGTACGAGATGCAAACACCAGCACTGCTTAGATGCCCCCAATTGTGTAAGATCTATTCTTCACCCTTCACAGTGGTTGGTGCTTCTCTGATTGATGCAAATACCATCTTTTTTTAATTTAACCAGAGTTTTAAAAATTATATTTTGATTATGCTATTATAGTTGTACTGATTTTTCCCCCTTTGCCCCTTTCCACCAGTATCTCCTACTCCCTCAGGCAATCCCCCCACCATTGGTCATGTCCATGGTCATATGCATGTCATGTGTATAAATTCTTTGGCTACTTTATTTCTTATACTGTACTTTACATCCCCATGGCTATTCTGTAATTACCTACTTGTACTTAATCCCTATACCTCTTCACCCATTCTCTCCCTCCCCACTGCCATCTGGCAACTTTCTGGTAACTAATTTCTTTTCTCTTGCTTTTAAAGGTCTATCTTTAACCTTTGGCCCTTTAATAGTGATGTGTCTTGGAGTGGACCTCTTTGCATCCATCATAATTGGGACTCTCTGTGCTTCCTGGACTTGCATATTTATTTCCTTCACCAAATTAGGGAAGTTTTCTGTCACTGTTTTTTTTCAGATATATTTCCATTGTTTTGCTTTCTCTTCTTCTGGCACCCCTATGAGGCAAATATTGGACCTCTTAAAGCTATCCCAGAGGCTGTTTATACTATCTTCATTTTTTTGGATTCCTTTTTCTTGTTCTGTTTGTTTTTTGCTTCCTTATGTTCCAAATCATTGATTTGATTCTCAGCTTCATCCACTCTACTGTTGCTTCCCTGTAAATTCTTCTTTATTTCAATTAGTGTATCCTTCATTCTGACTGGATCTATTTTATGCTGCTGAGGACCTCACTAAGTTCCTTGAGTATCCTTACAACCAGTGTTTTGAACTCTGCATCTGATAGATTACTTATCTACATTTCATGTAGCTCTTTTTCTGGGGTTCTGATCTGTTATTTGGGCCATGTTTCTTTGTGTCCTCATTTTGGCAGTCTCCCTGTGTTTGTTTCTATTTATTAGGTAGAGCTGCTTTTACTTTGCGTCTTGGTAGTGTGGCTAATGTAGTAGGTGTTGTGTAGGGTCCAGTGACACAGCCTCCACTACCACCCAAGCAGGGTACTCAAGGTGTACCCTCTGTGTGGGCTGAGTACACCCTCTTCTTGTAGTTGAGCCTTGGTTGCTGTTGGCAGATCAGTGGGAGGAATTTATCCATGCCAGTCAGCTGCAAAGACTGGCTATGACCACCAACCTCCACCATCTGTGGAGGATCAGCTGTGCAAGGGCAGGGTGGTTGTGGGTTGACATGTTCTATAGCTGTCCACTGGGTGTGCTGGCCCTGGGGTTTCCTGGGTGGTGCAGGCCAGGGTCAGCTCCCTCCTGTGTTTTGCCTGAGGCACCCTACCTGAGCTGTGAAGCAATCTGAGATGGCTGCTACCCGTGCTGGGCTTGGAGATTTGCAGGTAAAGCCAAGCTGTGACTCTAAGATGGCTGCCACTAGGGCTCTGAAGCCCGCTGTTGCTTGTTTGATAGGAGTTAGAAACCAAGACCAGCCATCTGTATGGAAAAGCAGCTTGGGTGGGCTTGTAATTTGGTTGTAGAGCCTTGTGGATCTCCAAGGTGGGTCACCCAGTGTTAGCCAGGTTGACGGAGTTTCAGATATGGCATGAGCCTACCAGCTTTTTGGGGGAGAGGGCTCAGCAAAGGGACAATGGTCTCTGCTTGACCCAATGCCAGACACTTCAGTCTCTCTCCCTGTATACCACTGGTGTTCTTCAAGCTGCCACCCTTGTGCTGGAGCTCAGAGGGAGTCTGAGTGGGTGAATCCATGTGTGGGTTCCCTAAGAGGAACTGCTTAGGGCTCCAGCAGCCTCCTCCACTGACTTAATCCCTGCTGGTTCTTGCAGCCAGTTGTGGGGACTTATCTTCCTGGCACTGAAAAGCTGGGTTGGGGGGCATGGTGTTGGTCTAGGATCCCTCACTCCTGAGATATCCCCCCCAAATTTTATACAGGGGGAAGAGAGAGGGAGAAAAACATCAATGTATGGTCGCCTCTCACGTGCCCCCTATAGGAATCCAGGCTTATGCCCTGACTAGGAATTGAACTAGAGACCCTTTAGCTCACAGGCCAGCACTCAACCCACTGAGCCGCACCAGCCAGGGCCCTCCTGAATTTTTATTCATGTGGGTGTTAAGGCCAGCCTGATCCACATCTGCACCCCTTCTACCAGTGTGGATGGATGTATTTTCCTCAATTCTGTAGTTGTCAGACTTCCATTCATCTCCATTTCTGACATTCCTGAGTGATGGTTGTTCTATATTGTAGTTGTAATTTTGATGTGGTTGTGTGAAGTGGCAAGCCATGTCTGCCTGTCGCCATCTTGACTGGAAACTCAGCCTCTGATTCAGATAGTTTTTTTAAAAATTCTCATTCAAGGATATGGTTTTTGATTTTTAGAGAGAGGAAAGGAGGGAGGGAGGGGGCGGGGGGAGAGAGAGATAAAGAGAAACAGCTACTGGTTGCCTCCCCTATACACTCCAATTGGGGATTAAACCTGAAATGTAGGTATGTGCCCTGTGCTGGGATCAAACCTGGAACCTTTTAGGTGCACACAAGACAATGCTCCAATAAACTGAACCACCTGGCCAGGGCCTGGAAGGGTTTTTTTTTTTTTTTTAATCTTATTTATTTTTAAAGAGAGGGGAAGGGAGAGAAACAACTGGTTGCTTCTTGTACACCTCCAACTGGGGACCTGGCCTGCAACCCAGGCATATGCTCTGACTGGCAATCAACCAGCAACTTTTTGGTTTGTAGGACAACACCCAAACCACTGACACAGGGCAGTCAGGACTAAAAGTTTTTTTTAAGAAACTTCATTTTCCACCATCCTTATTTCCAATTCCTGTTTAAATGTATGTTGAACTGTGGAGGGGCTCTGTTCGCAAGGCCCCCCCCCCCCCCCCGCCCCCTCACCGGCCGCCATGGATGAGAATAAGTCTACTAAGACATGATCTGCTTGGGGAGGAAAGGTGGCTGATCTCTCAAAGTACAAGGGCCAAGAGCCTTTTCCCTAATGGGCTTTTATTGGGTTCAATTTGCACAGGAATACAGATAAAGCTCATTAACCATTGTCAGGCAGTAAGGACCAAACAATAGATAGCATACAAAGAACTGTAGTTTCTTTGTAGGGCTTCGAGGGCTTATTCTGAGTCAGGGTCTGTTAGCTAAAGGGCTACAAAACTTTGGGAAACAAACTCATTTCCTGCTCGAACCCTTATCATTTAATTGAGAGCATTCTTAGCAAAGCAGGTTTCACAGGATTTTATGTATTCTTTCTTAGGCCTGATTGCCCCGGGGAACCTGCCCTTTCCAGCACAGGGCTGCACCACCCTGTCCTTGTTTCAGGATTAAGTCAGGTAGGGGAAGTAAGGCAGCCAAGAGATTAGGATACTTCTCGCAGACAGAATGAAAACTCAGACTATGTCAAAGTTGAGGGACAAGGGTCCATCACCCTTTTTCTATAGACCCCCAAATCCTTCCTTGGGGGCCCCACATGACTGTACCTGTCTTAGGTTATCCCCCCCTTGAGGAATCTTACCCGCCATTGGCTAACGGATCAAGCACTAGGGGCCAGGCAGGGGCGGTGCCCCTGCTAGGGAGATAAGCTTTGTCTCCTTTGTGGCTTATGGTCCCAAGGTCTCTCACTCAGCCTTAGCCATGGGGTGGGGGTAGGGGGGTAGGTTACAGCTTCTGAAACCAGGCAGGGCAGTTCCCAACATTGAACAGTTTAGGACCACTTGGTGGTTTTTCCTACCCATTCAGTGACCTGAGCAGTCGGAGCTGCAGACCAGTTGTCAGTGGCAGGCTGAGTGCTCCAGGTTTCAGTAGGAAACTGCTGTAAGTGATGAGGAGGTAGCCAACCTATCTGATGGAGAATTTAAAGCCCTGGTAATCAAAATGCTCACAGAACTGATTCGGCTTTGTTGAAAAATGAAAAACACCCAAAATGAAACAAAGCAAAATATTCAGGGAACCAACAGTGACAGGAAGGAAACCAGGACTCAAAGCAATGATTTGGAACAAAAGGAAGAAATAAACATCCAACCAGAAGAGAGTGAAGAAACAAGAATCCAATAAAAAAGGAGAGAGACTGAGGGACCTCTGGGACAACCCAAAATGTTCCAAATATCCTAATCATAGGGGTGCCAGAAGGAGAAGAACAACAGCAACAAATTGAAAACTTCTATGAACAAATAATGAAGGAAAATTTCCCCAATCTGGTGAAGGAAACAGACTTTCAGGAAGTCCAGGAAGCTCAGAGAGTCCCCAAGAAATGAACCCAAAGAGGAACACACCAAGGCACATCATTATTAAAGTGCTAAAGGTTAAAGATAAAGAGAGAATCTTAAAAGCAGCAAGAGGAAAGGAGAGAGTTACCTACAAAGGAGTGCCCACAAGACTAGCAGCTGATTGCTCAAAAGAAATCTTGCAGGCAAGAAGGGGCTAGAAAGAAGTATTCCAAGTCATGAAAGGCAAGGACCTACATCCAAGATTGCTCTATCCAACAAAGCTTTCATTTAGAATGGAAGGGCAGATAAAGTGCTTCACAGAGAAGGTCAAGTTAAAGGAGTTCATCATCACCAAGCCCTTATTCTATGAAATGTTAAAGGGACTTATCTGAGAAAAAGATAAAAAATATGAACAGTAAAATGACAACAAACTCATAACTATCAACAAATGAACCTAAAAGAAAAGACAAACAATGAAAGCAAACACTAAGCAAGTAGAACAGGAACAGAATCAGAGAAATGGACATCACATGGAGGGATTTCAGTGGGGAAGGGGCGGGGAGGAATAGCGGGAAAACAGTACAGGGAAGAAGCATAATTGGTAGGCATAAAATAGATGGGGAGAGGTCAAAAATGGTATAGGAAACAGAGAACTCAAAGAACTCATATGTACAACCCATGGACATGAACTAAGGCAGGGGATGTTGGAGGGTTGGGGGGGTGCAGGGTGGAGGGGGCATAAAGGGGCAGAAATTGGGAAAACTGTAATAGCATAGTCAATAAAACATACTTAAAAAACAGAGAATTACAACACATCATATTAAAGGCTCAGAAAAAGACTTGAAGTAATTAAAGTTGTTTAATTCAGTGTTTCCCAAACTTTCTCAACAATAGAAGTTTTCTTTATGTAATACCAAGTAATATAATTTTGAACCAGTCTTCCATGCAATATACTTTGAGAAACACTAATGAAAATTTGAAGAAATGGCCAACAATGAGTGTCCAACTGTCTTCATAAAATTAATATGAAAGAAAAACCCCCAAAATACAGAGTACAAATTAACAAACATCCATGTACTCTTTAGAATTAAGTGAAATTTTAATGCTTATTTTTCTGTTACAGAAATAATGTTGTGATACAAATTTGAGAAGTAGAGGAGAAAACAGGAAATACCTACTTTGTCATCTTCCCACCTCAGTAAAACCACTGTTAATGTTCTGAGGCATTTACTTTAATCTTCATTTCTATTAGAGTTTTTAAATTGTTTACATCATTACAGTAACACAGCATATATTTGTATTATGTTAAATATTTACATTGCATTATAAGCACTGTTGTACATTTCCATTGCTATAATTTTTAATGGTTAAATAGTTCAATATTTAACCATTCCCCTTGTTTTTAGAATTTAGGTTGTTTACAGTTTTTCTTTTAGCTTTCATATGTAATATTGCAATGAGTACATGGGAACATAAAATTTCTTAGTTATTTTCTTAGAAATTATTTGCCAAGTAGAATAATAATATTTCAAAGGCAATGCACATTTTAAAGGGCTTTTGAAAAAGACACTGCAAACTTGACTGGGATGAAGTGGGGTGGAGGAAGAGATTCATCAACAGCATATTAAAGCGACAGCCCTGTTTTCCCCAATTTAATTCAGGTTTTCTTAGCACTAGTCAATTTTTCCAGCTAATGGAGATTTACAAATCCTAATCTGCTGTTTATTGAATTTCTATCACCACTGGTTTTGCAACATATTGCAGAACTGCTAAATATGCTGTCTATTTCTCCATCTAGGCAACAGATAACACTTTTTTTTTTTCATAAAAGCAGGCTAAGGGTAGAGTCCACAGGAAGACTGTAATGGCCATGTTTAAATAGATCAGTTTATTAATACTCTTTGGATATTGTTCAGGGAGCTCCAAAATCATCTTTATCAACACTTTATGACTAATTAGAGTACTAAAGTCACCTAGCTGTAGTATCCAAGCCTACTTTCTTTCATCTTGCCCAGAGGATTTAATAGGAAACTTTGTCAAATGTGGTTCTGAGGAATGATTTACTTCATTTTTGGCATTTCCCTCATTGTTCTCAGGAACTCTTGGGGATAGGTTATACCTTACACATTTTTGTATATTGGAGCCTAGAACAGAACTTGATTGGTATGTAGTATAATATATAGTAGATTCTCAATAAAGGTTTGACATTTATTAAGCATGAATGGCATGCTTAATTTGGTATGAACTTAATGAACTTCTGTTATCTCACCATAAGACACCACTTACCAACCCATCAATGAACGTAAACTTTCATTTAGAAATGGCAAAATGTGTAGTGAATTAAAGCACACGTTTTGTAATCGGAAGCTATGAGTTAAAGTCCTGGTTTTGCAATTTTCAGCCGGTAATTTTGTATAACTCTAAGTCTTAGTTGGTTCATCCACAAAATGGTGATAACCCATCTTCTTCTTTACTTTCCTTATACGTTCTTAGAAGGATCAAAGTTTTTCTTCTAAAGGGAAATGTGATCATCTCATTGACTTTTTAAAACCCTGTAGTAACTTTCTATTGCCCTCAAGAAAAAGTCTAATCCTTTAACATGCCTTGTAAGGACTTCTGTGATATGATCCCTGCTCAGTTCTGCATGATCACTAACCAACAATCTAATCTTTCTTACTCCTCAGGTCCTTGTGTATGAGTTGTTGGTTTTGCCTGGAATGCTCTTTCCTGTATTCTCATTTGTTGACTACTACTAGCCACAGTATTACTAATACCAATAACTGCAACCTAATGAATTCTCACTATGCAGGGGACACTTTGTATACATTTGCTTATGCTTTAGGAAGTAGGCACTAATTATTTGTTGTACAGATAAGGCACAGAAGTGAAGCAACTTACCCAGAGTAACACAGCTATTAAGTACAGGCACTGAGTCACCAACTCTGATCTGTCTGGATTGAAAGCACTTCTCAACTTCTGTTATTAAGGTATCAACTTTTTCCATCAAGTATAAAATCTGTAAAATCCTCTAACAGTCAACGTGATAAGGTTAGCTCCCAAGACACTGATTTATAAAAATTACCTGTGTACTTTCTACCTCCCCATCCAGAGGATAAACAAGCCATTTGAACTCTGGCCAGACTGCATATTGTTTACTTTTACTTCCCCAGTTTAATAAATATTTGTTGAATAAATAATAAATATGGGAAAATGTTTAAAAAACATAATACAATGTTATTTTTTTCTAATTTAGTTAAGGAACATCATCAGGCTTACCAGTTTGAATGAACTTTTCCCCCTTTTGGTAGTGTGGCACACTTGCTTATATCTGTTCTTCTGTGACCTCTTCTATTTGCCACAGTTCCTTAAATACTACCAACAAATATTCCTCCCACCCCTTAGTAACTGTCATACTGATTTTAAGAAAATCTTTTATAAAGGAAAAAGACTGTTAAAATTGCTTATCCCTTCATAGTAATTCTTTAAAACTTTTTTTTTTAAATACAGCAGAGCAAAACACCAGAGATCTTAGAGTAAAAAGTATCTTTTAAAAATGAATTTTGCCCTGGCTGGCGTAGCTCAGTGGGTTGCGCGTGGGCTGTCAACCAAAGCATCGCAGGTTCGATTCCCAGTCAGGGCACATGCCTGGGTTGCAAGCCAGGCCCCCAGCAACCGCACATTGATGTTTCTCTCTCTCTCCCCCTTCCCTCTCTAAAAAATAAATAAAACTGTTAAAAAATTATTTTAAAAAAATGAATTTCAAGTCCTGGCCACGTAGCTCAGTTGGTTAGTGTTCTCCAAGGTTGTGGGCTTAATCTCTAGTCAGGGCACATACAAGAATTAACCAATGAATGGATAAATAATCAGAACAACAAATAGATGTTTCTCCTTCTCCCCCTACTTCTCTAAAGTCAATAGAAAAAAAAAAAGGATTTCAAATCAAGACTAGGCTGAGCAGAGCATCCTAATACATTTATGAAATAAATCATCCGGTGCTGCCTAGGCAGTGTTCCCAGGTGGCATCTTATTTTTCACCTATTATTGAAGCCTTTCAGTAACATAAATCAAGAGAACACAGGTGCTGCACTGAACAGGGGATTGGTCTAAATCAACACTTAAAAAAAATTAAACGCCCAGAATTTAATCAGTCCTGTAGTTGTCATCACCTTCCCGGGGAAAGGGAAAAAGCAGGGTAATGAAAATACAGTAAGTGCGGCAAACAGGCCGAAACTTCTCCACATAACAGCAGAGTCTTAGGCTTCGTCCCCAAGTGCAGCGCCCCAAAATGACCGTTTGCATTCCGTCACTTTCGTCCTTTCCATCAAAGTATGACACCTAGCTTCACAAGTAACAGGTTGTATAAAAAGAGAAGGTATTCGTCTCCTAAGCACCTCACCACCGGATCGGCGTCTAAAAACGCCACTGCTGACCGCCGGCACAACCGCCAGCAGCTCGCAGACGCCCCGCGGGCCGGACGCCAGGCGAGGTTTCCCCTCGCGCTCCCGCTACCCACAAGCCCCCGCGCCTCGGCGCGCATGCGCAGCGCTGACGGCCGTCTCAGGAAGAGGAAAATGGAATAAACAACTCCGAGCAAGCGAAGCGCAAGACCGCGAGTGGAGGCAGAATTTAAAAATAAACCGGACCTTCCGCCATCTCCACCTCCTCGCGGCTGCCGCTTTCCGTTCCCTAGCCCGTGCCCTCGAAGTCCCTGTCGGCGCCCGCGCGCCCACCCCGTCGTCCCGCGCGGCCCCTTTAAGAAAAGAGAACGAGAGAGTGAGTGAGAGAATCCCAACTCTCCCCCTCCCCTCCGCGCCTTCCTACCCCGTCCTCCCTCCCCTCTCCCCTCCCCCCTCTCCCCAGGCGGCTCGGGCTCCCTCAGCGGGACAGACCCACCCGCCCAGGTTTTTATCCGGCACCGGCAGCGTCCTCCTTCCCTCTCCAGTCTATGGTGGCGGCGGCGGCATCTCCTCCGGTAGCAGCGGAAGACGGGGCTGCGGCGTTGCCATGAACAGTGGCGGCGGCCTCCCGCCCCCCTCAGCCGCCGCCTCCTCTTCCTCCTCCTCTTCTCTGGCGGCGGCAGTGGCGGTGGTGGCCCCGCCGGGGGTCGGAGGTGTCCCCGGAGGTGCGGCGGCAGGAGTAAAGCTGAAGTATTGCCGCTACTACGCTAAGGATAAGACTTGCTTCTACGGGGAGGAGTGTCAGTTCCTGCATGAGGACCCCGCGGCCGGAGCGGCCCCGGGCCTCGGCCTCCATAGCAACAGCGTCCCCCTAGCTCTGGCAGGCGCTCCGGTGGCCGGCTTTCCGCCCGGAGCGGTCCCGTGTGGGGGAACCGGGCCGCCCCCGGGGCCCAAGAAGCCGGACCTGGGGGCCCCGGGGACTGGAGCCGCACCTGGTGGAGGAGGCAGCAGCGGGGTACTCGATGGACCGCGGCTGGCAAGTGAGTACGGTCCGGGCTGGGAGGGCGGCCTCAGGGTGGCAGCGAACGAAGGCCTAGGGCCGGAGGGGGCCGGATGAGGCCCTGCAGCCGAGTCGAGCCTGAGGGTTCTCCCCCTCGCCTCCCTAGGCGGTCTGAGAGGCCTAGGCCAATCCTGATTCCTCCTTCCTTATAGCTTTCTCTCCCCACGGCCTCGGTCGAGCCGGGGAGTGAGGGGAGACCGGGTTCCCGGGAACGTGGGTGGGTGGACTAGGGTGGTGTGAGTGGGGGCGGGGAGGAAGGGGGATGGGTTGTGGCGTGCTGTGTGTGAGAAAGGGGGTGTCGTTTCCGGGGGGTGTGGAAAGGGGCTGGGTTTGCAGGCACATGTGTTGTGCGTGCCCGTGTGGAGTGGTGTCTGCCGAGTGTTGAGGTTCCCTAGTGGATGTGTGTGGGTAGGGGGGCGGGAGGTGAGGGGCGGGCTTAAGGCTTCCAGGACTAGGTTGAAAGAACGGAAAAGTTTGTCTAAGGCTTATGGGAGAAAAGTTTCCAGGCAGGAAATGCTTTCGAAGGATTAGGAGAGAACGAACAGCAGCTTTTATAGTGTGCTTAGGTTTAGTCGGGAGTTTAGGAGTTTCACAAGATTTGCATTTTTAACGTAGTTTTCTTTAGAGCTGGAGTAAGTTTGCTGAGTGTCAGTAGGGGGATCGTGTCTTCTACAACTTTGGATCCAGCGAACTGTCAGCATGGAGCCATGAAAGCGTGGCAGGGGCAGGGCACATTTGTGTGCTTGCAACTTAGCGTTTGAGTTCAGAAATTTTGGGCTGTTTATATTTTGTACAATCATTTGTTATTTTCTGTTAGCTTAGAGCTTTTTAATTGTTTATTAGTAGAGTTTACAGTTACAAGTGTTTAAAGTGTAATCTGTCTTACAGACTGTTGCCCTTTAGAGTAGATGTCAAGGTTTTCCTTTTTTTGTTTCTGAATAAATTGAGTATTTCTAAGCCAAATGGGAAAGTCCTATATTTGGGGGAATTCTAAAGTGTTTTTGTGTCTTAAAATAATTTGATAGGTTAACTTGCATGTCTGAACATTTTTGTCTTTTTTAAGAAAACCCTGCAAGTGGACTTGTTGTAGCATTTATTTGCCGTACAAGGATTGTTAAGTGTGTTTTCAAATATTTTTGTGTGTGTGTTTTAAAGATTGTTTCTTTTGCTGGAATTGACTTGGCTTTAATGCAGATATAGTTGGTGAGGCTGATATGCTAAGAAGATTAATTTGTAACTTAAAATGTAAGAAATAACTGCTTTTTGGTGGAATTTAATTCACTTTTGAGAAGCAGCTTCGCATTTTCTTTTTTTTCCCGCATTTTCAAGATAGATTTTTGCTGGATGTGTGAGTTATGGCTCATTAACTGAAGAGTAATGCTTAATTAGTAAGCAGTGAAACTGAACTGTAGTTTTGTTACCTACAGAAAGAGGCACTTTCAAAAATGCTGGTCTGTGATTTTTCTAGGATTTTCTAATATAAAGAAGCAGTAGGTTTGAGACATGAAAGATAGCTAGGTGAAGATGGGAGGTAGAGGAAAAATACTAGCTGTGGCTCAAAGGTGGGGATCTTTTAATATCTCCAAAGAAAAAGGACATAATTGGCTTGACTGTAGGGGCTTGAGAGAATAGGCAATTAATGCTAAGAAGGCATTTTAAAGGTAATATTTAGTCATGTAACAGTTATTTGATTGAGTAGCTGAGTTATGGATTTGGATTGGGTAGGCTTGCTTTAACTGGACTGGGTGAAGCCTGAGGTTCCTCTCTTTTGTTGTGCATTGTTTTGGTAACTCTCAGTAGTACCTAGGTTGTGACTCCTCGGGATGAAATAAACTTGCTTTATACTAGTGAATGGCAAGTAAAGTTGCTGAGGAACTAGGGAAGAGGATTGTGATGGTGATTTAATGGCTGCTTTGAATTTTTCAATTAATTATTTTTCCGTTTACTTTCTACCTTTAGTGTATTTTCATACTATCTTTTGAGACAGGCTTGATTTGTTAAATAAATGTATGAGGTAATAGGAGGAATGTGCAAGATGGCAGCTTAGGAGGATGTTGTGCTCAATCCTCTCCCATGACACACTGAATATACATCTGTATATAGAACAGATTTTCCTGACACACAGCTGAGGGCCAGTTGAACAGTTTCTATAGCTTCTGCACACCAAATGAGGGATGGATGGATGGATGGATGGCTAGATAGATAGATAGATGATAGATAGATAGATACTGAGATCGCACGGAGAAGATGGGGAAACTGCGAGAGCACTCTGGGATCTGAGGGAACTTTCTAGGATTGGAGAAGTCAGTGAGTGCCATTGTTTACATTCTCCACCTGGATAATGCAAGCAGGAGTTGTATCCAGGTGCACTGACTGACCTGCAAGGCTGTAGTAGTGCCTTCCTGGCCACCCCTGGAGTTACCTCCCCCAGGAACAACAGGGTGCTGTAGAGTGTGTACATGAGGCCCTCCCACTTGGAGCTTGATCCATTGGATACTGCAGTGTGTGTACCAGCCTGCCTCACTCAAATCAGCAGGATGCTGAAGTGTCGGGGCACCAGTGTGCCCTGGCCAGACCTCATTTTGGCCATGGATAGGCAGAACAGGGAGCTACCACATGTGTACACACACCAGGATGCCCTGCCCTGGCCCACTTCTTCTGGCCAGGTGTCACTTTTGCCTGCCCTTACTCCAACCAGCCTGCTAAAGCCACCTGGCACACAGAGACCACTTCTGTACAAAACATTTTTTCAAGATTGGGAGGAGTAGTTATTTCATCTAATTCATAACAAATACAGAAAGTCAAACAAAATGAGAAGATAGAGGACTATACTCCAAATGAAAGAACAGAAAAAAAAAAAAACCCCTAGTGAAACGCAGGTTAGTAAACTATGTGATGAAGAATTCAAATAAACAGTTGCAAGTATGCTCACCAGACTCGAGGGTAGAATAGAAAAACTTAGAACTTTAACAAGGAATGAAACAGACCTCTAGTTTCCAGGAAGCACAGTTCCAAACAAGATGAAACCAAAGAAGCCCACATGAAGACGTATTATAATTAAAATGGTAAAAGTTAAGGAATTAGAGATAATCTTGAAGGCACAAGAGAAAAACAAGAAGTCACATACAAAGGAACTCCCTCCTCCCCTAAACCCCCATAAAGCTAATAGCTGATTTCTCAGCAGAAACTGTTCAGGCCTGAAAGGAGTGGCAGGAAATACTTAAAGTGCTGAAAGAAGGGAACCCACAGTACTCTACCCAGCAAGGTATTTATTCAGAATTGAAGGAAAGATAAAGAGTTTGCCAGACAAAACTAAAAGAGTCTATTATCACTAAACTGGCTTTATAAGAAGTTGGAGTGTTGTCTTTAAGCAGAAAAGGCCATAGCCAGAAAAAAAAATCACGAAAGAAAAAAACCCTCACAGGTCTTTAACACTGAATCAGCTACTTCAAAAGCTAGTGTGAAGATTAAATGAACTATAGCAACAATAAATAAGAGACAAACAAACTAAAAGATCTAAAATATGATGTCAAAGTATGGAGGGGGAAGTAAAAATGTAGTGCTTTTAGAATGTGTTTGAATTTAAATGCCTGTCACCTTACAATAGACTGCTGTAGCTGTAGATGGAAATTATATGAACTTCATGGTAACCAAAAACCTACAAAAAATACACCAAAAATAAAGAGAAAGTAACCCAAACAAGACACTAAAGAAAAAGCAGTCAAACTAAATTGAAAGAAAGGAATAGAGAACTACAAACAACAAAAAGGAATGAACAAAATAGCAATAAGTACATACCTGTCAATAATCACTTTAAATGTAAATGTACTAAATGCTCCAATCAAAAGACATAGGGTGCATAAATGGAGAAAAAAGATTAGATCCCAACTATTTGCTGCCTATAAGAGACTAATTTCAGATGGAAACACACACACAGAAAGTGAAGGGATGGAAAAAATATTCCATGCAGATTGAAATGAAAAGAAAGCTAGGGTAGCAAAACTTACAATAGACCCTCTCTGATTTCAAACTATATTACAGAGCTATAATAATCAAAGAAGCACGGTACTGGCACAAAAACAAACATAGATCACTGGAACAGAATAGAGAGCCCAGAAGTAAACCTTGCTTATATGGTCAATTAGTCTATGATAAAAGAAACAAAATTATAAAGTGGAAATATGACAGTCTTCTTCAATTAGTGGTGTTAAGAAAACTAGCAGAGGTACTGTATATGCAGAAATGGAAGTAGATCACTCTCTTACACCATATACAAAAAGAAACTTGAAGTGGATTAAATAGTTAAATGTAAGACCTGAAACTGTAAGACTCCTGAAAGGAAAGAGGTAGTAAACTCCTTGACATCAGTTTTTACAGTGTCTTTGTGGATAAGTCTCCTCAAGTAAAGGGAACAAAAGCAAGACTAAATAGATGGGACTATATCAAACTAAAAAGCTGCTACACAGTGAACTAAACCATCAACAAAACAAAAAGCCTACTGAATGGGAGAATATACTTGAAAATGATATATCTAGTAAGGGTTATTAGCCAAAATCTATGAAAAACTTGTACAAATCAACATCAGAAAATACAAACAATCCAATTAAAAAATGGGCAGAGTACATGAATAGGCATTTCTTTAAAGAAGACATGCAGATGGCGAACAGGTATGAAAAGATGCTCAACATCACTAATCATCAGGAACTGCAAATGAAAGCCACAGTGAGTTGCCACCTCCTATCTGCTAGAATGGCTATTATCAAAAAGCCTGAAAAACAGTGTGTTTGCAAGGATGTGTCTTACTGGTGAGTATGTAAAATGGTGCAGCCATTAGGGAAAACAGTATGGAGGTTTTTCAGAAAATTAAAAATAGAATTGCCATACAACCCAGAAATTCCACTTACGGTTATATATCTGAAGAAAATGCATACACTAATTCATAAAGATCTATGTACCTCTGTGTTCATTGCAGCATTATTTACCATAGCCAAGATATAGAAGCAACCTAGGTATCTATTGATAGGTGAATGGATAAAGAATAAGTGATAAATATAAACAATAGCATATTACTCAGCAATAAAAAAGGAGATCTTGCCATCTGTGACAACATGGATGGACCTCGAGGGTATTCTAAGTGAAATAAGTTAAACAGAGAAAGACAAATACTGTATGATTTCACTTATATGGGGAATCTAGAAAAACAAAACAAATGAACAAACAAGACAAAAACAGGCTCATAGAAACAAAACAAGCTGATGCTTGTCAGAGAGGAGGAGGGGAGGGGGATGGATGAAAAAGGTGAAGGGGAGTAAGATGAACAAATATACAGAAAAGGAAAAAAATTCTTTCCAAAAAAAGGTATTAGGTAATTAAAATAGTCTAAGAGATATTATTAGAATAGTTGCTGACCTGATCATGTAGCATAAGATGATTTTATTTTGCTTTTATTTTTTCTTTGCTCTTCTTTAAATGTAAGGTTGTACAGTATTTCTATAGCTGAGAGATCATAAACTGATCTGTTCTGATTATCTGGATCTCCCTGTAGAAATAGTTTGGGAATCGTCTGTGTTTGTATTTGTGTTTTTAAAGTTTTTATTGAAGTACACATAGCTTAGGGAATGCGTACAAATCATAAGTTCTTATAAGAACTTGTAACTAGCATTCAGATTTTAAAAACAGGACATAATTAGTGACCTCATAAATCCTGCTCTTGTCCCATCCCAGTCTCTACCCTTTCCCAAAGGTAACTGCTGATTTCTAACACAGTAGATTCAGTTTTTAATTTTTTTTTGTACTTTTAAAAAACTTTATAGTAATGGAATCATGCAGTTGTACTATTTTTGTGGGCTTTTTTCTTTTCAGCATATTTGTGAGATTGATGTTATATAGGAATAGCCTCTGTAGTCTCCTTCCTGTATAGTGTTGTTATATGAATGTACCACATTTTATTTCCTCATTTTGTTGCTGGTGGACAGTGGAATGTTTCCAATTTTTGTCTCTTAAGAACGCTTGTTTCAAACTTTTCTTGCATGTGTTTTTGGGTGAACAAATCTATGCATTTCTGTTGGATCACCTAAGAGTGGAATTGCTTGATATATACAGGGTGTACTAACTGCATGTGTTCAGCTGTAATAGATGCTGTCAAACAGTTTTCTGAAGTGATTATACCATGCTTGTATTACCTCCAGCAGTTGTATGAGAGTTCCAGTTGCTCCACATTTTCCCTGACACTTGGTATTGACCATGTTATAATTTTAACCATTTTGGTGGCTAAAATTTATTGTATAATTTAATGTTTTTAATTTACATGTGTGTGGATTGTAGTTTACTTGGTCGACAGCATTTCAGAAATCAGAGAGAATAGAATTTTGGCTACCCTTGAAAGGCAGCTCTTAAATTGTATTTGAGTAAGACCCGTTGGTGGGGCAATACTCTCCATTTTGCCTTCTTTACTAGATGACTTTTACATGCCGTGCACCTCTAGGCCTTTGAGTTTCTGATCCTAGCTTTAGTACTTCACATTTGCAGAATTGTTTTGTGTTTCAGATCCTGTTAAAACTGTAGAGGTAAATGCAAGACAAAATTTTATCCTTATTTTTTAAGCATTGGAAAACTGAAGCACAAAGGCCTTTCTTAGCACATTTAGTTATAATGATGTTTCAATCTTGTGAAGGAACCATACTTTCATTTGTTGCTCACTTTTTGTATATATGGAGTATATTTTCTTACTCTGTTGACCTGGCAGTGTTCAGGCATTCAAGATTGTTGTTTGGGAAATACCAGAGTTTCTTTTTTATTATTTTTGGCTTGGTTGGAGCATTGATTCCTGGTCAGGGCACATACTTAGGTTGCAGGTTCAGTTCCCTGTTGGGATGCGTATGGGAGGCAACCAGTCAATGTTCTTCTGCATCGATGTTTCTCTTTCTCTCTCTATCTCAAGTCAATAAACATACTAAAAAAATTTTTTTAGAAAAGGCTTTATTTTAAGTTTTTGACATTTAATATTTCTTTTGGGCTTGGGATCTTCTAAGGCTTAAATGTGGATTTATTTGGGTTTACTTAAATTACTGATTCTTATTTTAATGATGTAATTATATTTCCAGCTAGCTAAAATTTTAATCCTTAAGATGTTCAATTTTTAGCAGTTGAAGTATTTGTTTTACCATTATTTGTATTTTATGCGCATTACTTTATTTGAAACTCAGTAGATTTATCAGAGTAAATATAGCTTTCATTTCTACTGATTTAGGTAGCAGTCAAAGCTTTGGTGTAAGACCCATCTCAGATGGAGTCCTGACTCTCTTACAGGCTTTATCATCTTGGGCAAAATTTTATCCCATTTTTCTTGTCTTAAAAATGGAGGTTTAATAGCACTTCTTGATAGGGTTGCTTGTGACACTTTCAGTGCATTGCCTGGCACATAGTGAGGTATCATCAGTCTTAGTTGCTGTTGCTATTGAATATTATTACTATTAAGTCTGTAATTAACGTATACATTTCACTCCCTCCCATCTTTGAAAGTATACAGTTGACCCTCCTCATCTGTGGATTCCACATCCACAGACACAACCAACTGGGAATGGAAAATACTTGAAAAAAAAAATGTTATGTTGTTGCCGACATGCACTATGGAGTTAGGCCTATGATGGTTGTGTCTGTAGTGAACATGTATAGACTATTTTTCTTGTAATTATTACTCAAACAATGTAGTTTAATAACTATTTATGTAGCATTTACATTATATTAAGTATTATACATCATTTAAAGGTGATTCAAAGTATATAGGAGAATGTGTGCATAGGTTTTATATATATTTTGTATAAGGGACTTGGGCATCCTCAGATTTTTGTATCCATAGGAGTCCAGGAACCAGTCTTTTGTGATACTGAAGGACAACTATACTTTCAAGACCAGTAAAATAGCTGCAGATTATTGAACTGTGCTTGTCTGTCCAACCAGAGGAATAGAGCAGTGGATGACCTGAAGTTCATATAGTAGCTTTGGAATGTATAGTGTGTGTGTCAAAACTGTGTTTATGCAAGCCAGGATTATACTTTTCTTTCCATAAACTTATATCAGCTGACGGGCAAGTGAGTGCTGGAATTTTTCATTAGGATAGCTGATAATAGGTTTTTAATATTTTTATTGGACAATACACAAAGACTTCATAATGTCATTCATTTCACTCATTTAATTTTGTGCTTGCAAGGTGGCAAGCTTTGATCTGGGTGATAGGAATACAACACTGAATGAAATAAAATTCTGCCTTAGTGTAGTTTACCTTCTGGTAGGGAATACAAACATATGTATAAGTTAATATTAGGTCTTGATAAGTTTTATGAGGAAAACTCAGGTTTATGAGGAATACTCAAAGAGGGATGTGCTAATGTGTAAGTCTAGGTAAGATTCATTTAACAGGTAAAACAGTTCTTTATATGAAAGTTCATTTGAAATGACCCTGTAAGAAAAATGATTGTCCAAATAAAATGAGTATCTTTCTACTTTTGACCTTTTGTAGATTTTTAAAAATATATTAACTTTCTATTTTGAGACAGTTTAGAGTTTCATGACGTTGTAAGACATAATAAAGAGAGATCTTGTCCCATCACCCAGTTTCTCCCAGTGGTAACATCTTCTAGAGCTGTAATACAGTATTACAACCAGCATTGATTAATATGATCTGCTTTTTCAGACTTCCCTAGTTTATTTGCACTTGTGTGTGTGCATGTGTGTAAATTTGGTTCTATGGAGTTTTAACACGTGTATGTTTGTGTACCTGCCAGCACAGTCAAGGATAGTTCTGTCAGTCTCAGAATGCCCTTTTGTAACTTGCCTTTCCTCCCAATCACTAGCAATTAGTAATTTGCTCACCATTTCTATAATTTTGTCATTTTAACAGTGTTTCATAAATGGAATTATATAGCCTGTAACCTTTTGGGATTAGCTTTTTATTGACATAATTGACATACAGTATCCTATTTTAGATGTACATCACAGTGATTTAACATACACATTATAATAGTAGGTCTCTTTTGGTATCTCTCTTGCTTTTTCTTTAAAAACAACAAAACACCCTGTTGTTCCTGTTTTTCTAAGCTAGTTTTAAATTACTTTTAACATTAAAAATTCTTGCTTTAGGAAAAACAGGAACAATATCATGTTTTGCTTTAGAATTAGAATGTTAAAAATTTAAATAGCACAAAAGGATACATAATGAGAAATAGTCATTCTCCTTCCTTATTCCCTATCCTTCTCCAAAAGGCAGTCACTCTTGCCCATTTATTACATATCTCTTCAGAAATATTCTTTGCCTATATGCAGTTTTTATATGTTAATATTTCCCTATTTCGAGCACATATTTATTCCCCATGTGTGCACACATGGGGAGGTCTAATGAGCTTTGAAGTTTCTCACCAGATTGCATATCTTGTAGTTTGTTCCACATCCACAGATAGAAATCTGTCCTACTGTCTTTATTTTTAGTCCTCACCTGAGGATACTTTTAAAAAAAATTGCTTTGAGAGAGGGAGAAAGGGAAAAGAGAAAGAGAGAGAAAAACATTGCTCTGAGAGAAACATTGATCGCTTCTTGAATGTGCCCCGACCAGGGATTGAACCTATAACCTAGGTGTGCCCTGACCAGGAAATCAAAACTTTTGTATGGGACGATGTTCCAACCAACTAGCCACCTGGCCAGGACTCTCCTACTCTTTTTAATGGCTATATAACACACCACTGTATATTTCTATTCTTTTAAATGGATATTTAGATTGTTTATGTTCTTTTATAAATGATGGCACTAAACTGTTATATCTAAGCGTATTATGTATATTTATACATAAGTTTACCTAAAATATACATATGTTAAGGAGCATACAGAATCTTCAGTAAACTGGTTCAAATTTGGTGCATTAAAAAATTATGTAGCTAAATACTGTGTAATCTTATTTGCATGTGGAATCTAAAAAAAAGCACAAACTGGTACATACAACGGTTGGTGGTTGCCAGAGGCTGGGTGGGGGGTGGTAAAGGGTAGGTGAAATAGGTGCAGGTGGTCAAAAGGCACAAACTTCCAGTTAGAAGTTAAAGAAGTCCTGGATATTATAATGTACCAAAATGTGGCTATAGTTAGCAATACTACATTGTATTTTTTAAAGTATCTTCTAAGAGTAGTTCTTAAAAGTTCTCATTATAAGAAAAATTGTAACTGTGTGGTGATGGATGTTAAATAAACTCATTGTATCAATCATTTTGGAATATATACATATAACATGTTGTACACCTAAAACTAATAGTGTTTGTTTTATGCAATTATATTTCAATGAAAAACTATGTATATTATATACCATTAGCTGAAAATAAGGTATTTGAAATAGTCATGCTTTTCAGATCTGCCCCAGCAGGACTTTTTCTCCAATGGCTCACATATCTGGAGATAGTTATGGAAATTATCAAGGCAGCTTTGAAAATAAAAATTTAGCAAGGTTCTCTAATATATATTATAAAAAGATTTAATGTATACAAATTAATGCGTTAAAGATTTACATTAGCTCAAACTTTCAACTTAGTGTAATTTGGGCTAAAAGTAGAGATTCATTCATTCATTCATTCATTCAATTAACATTTATTGAGCAGTTACTCAGTGTCAGGTACTGCCTTTTAGATTCTTGGGTTGCATTAGCCCTGATAATTTTAAAATATGAAAAAAGATGACTAGTGCTATAAAAAAAAACCCCAACCCATCTCTGTTCCTCAGTTCTCAATGAGTCATGAGTTAAGGTGATCTGAAACTAATTTGCACAAGGAATGTGCTGGTTTTTAGAAACAAACTTTCTCCCTCTATTATGAAATTCCAAGTTACTTTGCTGAGAAAACAAGAACAGTAGAAGACTTTTCAAAACATTCCTTGCTTTATTGACAACTTTTGATCATATAGAAAAAGCAGTTGTCTTGACACT
The DNA here is from genome assembly GCA_004024845.1 of Tonatia bakeri. NCBI lineage: Eukaryota > Metazoa > Chordata > Mammalia > Chiroptera > Phyllostomidae > Tonatia > Tonatia bakeri. Next base: position 64,769 of record PVIA01006537.1, on the reverse strand, counting down.
TACCCCAAATTAAAACTGCCTTTTATTGGAAGACATTATTCAGTAAGCAATCGCATGAACAGCTCTAAGTATTAAATAGCTCTCACTGGAGAGCCCATTTATTTAGTTGTTTATAGTCAGCTCTGTATCCAGCTTATCTTGGAAGGCCTATAGTGTTGTAGCATTCCTAGAATCAGGTGTTCACCAGACTCTGCTGCACTGCTGTCCTTTCAGATTAAATAGACTAATAATAACGTATATTTAAAAATTTTTTCAAGTCAAAGCAGTTTATATAGTCCAGTGTGGAACAATAGACTTTTAGCTGTTAAACCTCTTGATCTATATGAAATAGCTGTTTCAGGATTTTCCTCCTAGGTCTTGCTATAGGCATTGGTGTGGCTACTGTGCAAAGGTTAGACAGGTTCCTTGAGGGCCAGTTTGCCAGATAGATCTTGCAGATTTTAAAACAATGTCAGCTTGCTTGTCTGGAGGTCTGATGTTTTATGCAGATGACTTACTCTTTAGTAAGTGGCATAGTATATGTATACTCTGGGCACTGACTAGAGAAAGCTTAATTACTGAATATTTATTGAACAACTCTGTGCCAGATATACAGGTATTGGGGACAAAGAAAAGATGCATGGTCTAGTAAAGGATTTTGAAATGAGTAAGTTTTGCATGGTGTGATATGCTATAAATATGAAATGTGTAACAAACTCTATTCAGGGATGTTTTAGAAAGTTTCTTGAAGAGGTCATATTTGAACTATTTTTTGAGAGATGGCTGAAGCATGCCCAGTAGTAAAGAAAAACATCCTAGGCACATGAGAACAAGGACAAAAAGGTTTTGAGAGGAAGCGTTGAATTATGATTTTGTTCTGTAGTCATTTGATGTGATACAGAATAGGCAATATATTATGGAGAGTGGTATGGGATGATAGATTGTTTACCCACATTGTGAATGCCCTTCTAGGCTGTGCTAAGTGAAGTGATAAGGTTTCTGTCTTAAAAAGAACTGTGACTGCTAAAGATGGAGATAGGGAAACCATTTGGAGTAGTTTTTTTAATAGTTGAAGGGAGAAATACAAGCACCTGATTTGGTCAAGTGGAAATGAAACATAGGGGACACATTTGAGAGAGATTTGGTGAAGCAGTTACTTGAGGATGGAATGGAAGAGGGAGAGAAAGGAGCTAAGGACAAATGAAATTTTAACTTAAAAGCACTTGTCACATAATTTAGTTGGAGGCATTTAATAATAGGCAGTTGCAATTGTTATGAGTCTGGAGTTCAGGAATGACTGAGAGGAATATAGTATATTTGATTTTGGAGCCTTCGAAGTAAGACTGTTCTGGTTTCAAATCTCTGGCACTGCCACCAGAATGGGCAGTAATGATGTATATGTTAAAGGATTGTTGAGATTGGGTATATAAAATCAATCAATCAATCAATCAGTCATCTATCTAGCCCAGGAATGAATGCTTGCTTCAAAGCAAAGGGGTAAGAGTTCAAGAGGGAAAGGTTTGGTCTAATTGGTCACTGAAAAGCTAAGTATTTGAATCACATTGTTAGCTCCTTGTGTAATTATCTCAATTAGGTTGTGGTTTAAATAATTATGTTTTCTACTTAAGAATAAATATGAAAAGAGTTTTAAGAAATCTTCTTAACTAGAATGAAGATGCATGATGATCAATGCTCCAGCTATAGAGAAATTCTTGTAATAATAAAGTTTAGTACTAAGAAGTGCTTTGTTCTAAAAATTTACTTGTTATTTTTCTACACATTTTTTAACTTACATTTTTTTCTTTTTAATCTTTTAACTGAGATACTTTACCCTGTTGTTGGTTTAATTCATTTAACCTTTTATTTGTCTCTCTCTTGTTTTTGGCTTAATAGAAATCTATTGTTTTACAATTCTAGAACCTGAAAGTTCGAGGTCAAGGTGTTGGATGGATTGTTTTCTTTTCTCTAATCCTCTCCTGGGGATACATTTATTGATTTTAGAGAGAGAGGAAAGGGAGTAGGGGGGAGAGAAGCATCTATCAGTCGCCTCCCTTATTCGCCCCGACTGGGGACCGAACTTGATCCTGCAACCCAGGTGTGTCCCCTGACCAGGAATTGAACCTGCAACCTTTTGGTGCACAGGATGACACACCAACCAACTGGGCCACACTGGCCAGGGCGGGATTACTTTCTTTTACTGGCTGTGGGAAATACACTGTTTTATGCCTCTCACCTAGCTTCTGGTGGTTTGCCAGCAGCCTTTGTGTTCCTTGGCTTGTAGAATCATCACCTGACCTCTGCTTTCATCTTCACAGGACATTTTTCCCAGGTGTGTGTCTGTGTCTGAATTCTTCCTTATTAGGTCATGAGTCATTGGATTAGGGCTCATCCTAATAGACCTCCTCTTAACTAACCACACCTGCAATGACTCTATACCCAAATAATGTCAATTCTGAGATTTTGGGGGTTAGAACATCAACATATGAATATTGGAAGGACACGGTTCAATTTTCAACAGTTGTTGAGTAGGTAAAACAATTAGATAATGCACTTGAAATGTCTACTACATCTGACTTAACCGTTGGTGCTCTGTGCTCCTAAGTAAGACCTCTCTTGTCTCTGGCAGTCATCAGGGTTGGTTAATGGCACTTTGGAGTTAGGTGGGGAACTTAAAGTGTAGAATTGGTCTCTTTGTGGCTCTGCACAGAACCTTTATCATAGGACTGGCAGTACAGTATTTGTAGTCACTAATTACTGTTTTCTCTTAGTTCCCTTGGCCTTTTGAGTTTGTGAGCTTTTAAGGAAAGTTCAGTCCTCAAGCAGAACAGTATGTCCTACTGAGCCACCTGCTTTGGATTTGAGTTTTTTCTTCTAGACGATTCCCGTGGGTTTTGTTGGGGATGTGTAAAATATTCCAAGCTATCTTTTCATATCTTAAAATGTATAAAAAAGCTACATGAAAAATTTTCCTTAGTGCATTCCACACAATAGCATGTTAGTGTTTCATCAGGAGGAACAAGTGGCGTTTTACAAATAATTTTATAAGTGGATACAAATGTTAACCACAAAAAGTAAGCATAGGCACCAAATATCCAAGCATGCCAGTATACTGAATTATTGTCACAACAACTCTGAAAGTAGACCATTTGTAAAATACAAATGATAACATCTATTCCAGAGGAGGAATGTGATACTTAGATTAAATATACTTTTTGAAGGTCCGTAGTTGGCAACTAGCTGAAGCAGAATTCACGGGCGGTTGTATTTGCTCAGTCTGTGCTCATCCTACAGATCAATAGAAAAAAAGATGGGAGTTCTGCTGAATGGGTGAAGGGGCCTGTTTCTTGGGCCTGCATCCAGGGCATTGTCATCTAGCATCTTTGAATCTCAATTTCCTCATCAGAAGAATGGAGGCAATAATACCATTTGTATGGGGTTTCATAAAATTTGGACATGAAAACCTATTGTATATTTTATTCTTACTCTGAAAAAGGGTTTAACTCTTAAGATACTATTTGTATCATTCATTCAACTACCAAAAATATTCTTTTAGCCCATCTTTTATTGTTATCTTCTACTATTTAAACCCTTAAATTCTTACATGTTTCTGTGCTATCTATCCATCTAAATTATCAGTAAACTAAGATTTGGGACTAGTTCTTATGCTTTTTGATATTCCCTAATCTAGTATTAGCACATTTGTATAAACACTTATTTACAATGAAAGATTTTAACAGCTTAGAATAATTGGGGAATACATTCTGCAGATGAGAGAAGAGGAAATTAACATTTATAATTACCTTTGAGACAAGATACTGGGCACTTTGAGTAGTTACCTCACTTGAGTCCGTACCACACCCTGTGATTGAGATGGTATTACTTTCTTTTTCAGATGAAGGAATGAAACTGAGAGGGTTGTTTGCTCAAGGTCATACAGCTAGTAAGTGGTAAAAGTGGTATTAGAACTCAGTGTCTAGTTCCAAGTATTTTTTCCTTTTTCATTATATCTGAATCTTGAACATAGGGTTGGGGGATGTGAGTGTGTAGAAATTGATGTTACTCTGTAACTAATGGTACTGCACTTTAAAAATATAGACTTTGAAAATATACAATGAGTATATCATTTTGACTGGAGGAGAGAATTCAATAACGTTATGATTATTGTAAAGATCTTTTTATAGTAGATGTATACTTTTATTTTACACTCTAATCCTTGATCTTTTGGAACGAGCTGTGTAAGGTATTCATTTTTTCTTCACTGATTTTAAAAATAGCTTTATTGAAATACAAACTACATACTACAACATGCATCCATTTTATACAATTCAGTTTAGTAAATTTGTGTTGTGCCACCATTAAGATTTTTAAAAGAATTTTAAAGATATTGTTTCATTTTTTTTTGTAACTTTCATTGAAGTTTGCAAGGTAGATGGCTTGATTCTTACTTTACAAGTGATGGTATAATGTTCATTTTATAAGCATTTTGCCCAAAGACTTTGTGGCTGGTAAGTGGCAAAGCTAATACTGAAGTCCAGCACTTTAAGGAAATATTAGAATGATAGATTGAGAACAGATTGTTGAGGGCTTTTTAAAAAAAGACACTTTATTTTCTCTCACCCTTATTTTCATTCTGTTTAAGAGTTTGTGGAAAAACAGCTTAAGACCACTCAGTAGTAGTTCCTACCCATTCAGTGGCCTGAGCAGTGGGGGCTGCAGACCAGCCAGTCTTTGGTGGCAGGCTGAGTGCCTCAGACTTCAGTAGGAAACTGCTGAATAGGAACAGAGGGCACCTGCAGGCCTTCAGACTTGTGACCTCAGGTTGAGCAGCACTGAACTCAGGGGCTGGTGCAGTCCCTTCACCCCGAAATTCTTATTTAGTCACAGCTTTTTCATCAGTGACTTGCTCTTTTCAATCTCTTAAGGATCTCTGTAGAAGTAGAAATCGGGCATGATCTTCCATGGGTGTTCGTGGAAGATGGTGCCACACATGTGCAGAACTTCCCAGGCTGGAATCCATCACCTCAGACCCACTGAGTGAGCCCGCTTGCCTTTGCCAGAGAAGGCAGTGTCCACACAGTGCGGAGGAGAGTCTGTGACACAGAGCAGTGGTAGGCAGGTTAACACAAGGCACCTCTGTGAGAGGCTGGTGGTCAGTCCTGGGATCAGTAACCACCAGCAGTTGCAGCTCTAGGAAGGCTGCCTGGATTTGGTTAGTGACGATTCCAGGAGGGAGGTGGCAGGCAACAGCTGTGGCTGCAGTGGCAGCAGCAAACATCAGCACAGCTCACTGGCCAGCATTCTTGGATGATATGATACTGACATCAGTGTTTTTCCTTTTGAATTTTTTTAAATTGAATTTATTGGGGTGTCATTGGGGTTTTCAATGGCAACAATGGAACAAGCTGCCAGCAGAAGCTTCTCTCAGGTTCTCTTCAGATTTATGATGTAGATGTCATCACTTTTCCTTTTATAGATACACTGTTCCATTTGGAAGTCAACATTGGTGCTACCTAAGTGAGTTCCTGCTGCAAGGAATTTGAGGACATCCTCCTCCTTATTTGCCATGGCACCAAGTGTTCCAGACATTGTGAAAGTTTTCCTTTAGGTTGTGTGGGAACAGAGGATAATGCTGTATGGGCCTCTCTCTGGGTAGTGCGGAGGGAATTTGAGGGCTTTTTAGTATCAGACTGAGAAGTTTGCATTTCATCTTTTGGGATAGCATTGCTAGCATCTTGTTTGTGATGTCCTTGCTGGCAGAGGAAAACCACTGGGCACTTTTTGTAAAGTGTGTTCTATGGAACTCCAGCCCCTCAGGCTATTTGTTCTGTGTGTAAAGAGTTTTCCAGCCAAGTGAATTTGGGAAGTATTCTACTTTTTTTTTTTGATTGTCACAGTTCACATGGTATATGCAGGCCCAGAGAAGTTGTTCAGTAAAGAAATGGTGTGCTTTTCTTCCCAGCATTTATCAAAATTATTGGATTGTCCTTTGAGTAACATTGATCTATTGTGATGTTTTGGGAAATGAAACTCATTTTATCCAGAGTGGGCAAGACTAACAGTGAAGTAGAATATTTATTTAGTTAAGCTGTGGGATGGGCTTTTTTTAAAAAGTAGATTATTACCATACGCATTTATATGTTGGGAGTTGTAGGGTAACTGCTGACAGATGAAGAAGTTCTAATTCTTTAGGTACTGTAAGACCCTTTGGTTTAAAGTTGGAGTGTCTCATCATTTAAAAACTGAAGGCTTGAAATTTCATCTTTTTATTTCTAATTCCTTCTCTTAAAAATTGAAAGGGGGTTTAATGAATAGAGAAATTGCTTTTCTATCCCAGGTGCTGTCACTTACTAGTTTTGTGACTTTGGGTAAACTGTCTAATCTCTCTGAATCATAGTTTAACTGTAAAATAAAAGGAATATCAGCCTTGCCACAGTTGTCTTTCAGACTGAGACTCATATCTATGCAGTGATTGTTTAATTACTGTTCCATAGAGATATAATAATTACAATAAGAGATTGTAACACACCTTTCATAGAAATGGTAAGCCTTTAATTTAAAGTGGATTGCAAATTATTATTCCACAGAGATGGTGTAAAATTTACTTAAAAGTGGATTGTAAAAATAAGGAGTAGAAGGAATGAAAAGTTCTGGATTCTCTAGTCTTGGTAATTAAGGTCTCTAACATATCTTATATGCTTCTATTCTACATGCCTTTTCTCATTGAATATCCTATGATATAGGTAGGACATGTATCTCTTCTTAGTAACTTTTAAGAAAATCAATAACTTTGTGATCTATATAGAATGGAGTAATATACTATATGTTAGTGATTTTTGTAACTATTCTCGATGTGCCAGTTCCCATTCCTGTCCTTCTAAAACTGTAATTTTCTAAAACAGGAAAGTATAAGTATATGTGTGGAATGCTTTCTTTTTCTCCCAGCTTTAGTGAGATATTTTTTTTTTAATTTTCTTTTTAAGATTTTATTCATTTATTTTTAGAGAGGGAAGGGAGGGAGAAAGAGAGAGAGAGAGAAACATCAATGTGCGGTTGCTGGGGTCCCTGGCCTGCAACCCAGGCCTGTGCCCTGACTGGGAATCGAACCTGCGATGCTTTGGTTTGCAGCCCGTGCTCAATCCACTGAGCTATGCCAGCCAGGGCGAGATATTGTAAACATATAACATATGTAAGTTTAAGGTGTATAATTTGGTATATACCTTATTTATAATAAATACAATTTATTGCAAAATGCTTACCACAATAAAGATAGTTAACACCTCCACCCCATCATAATTACCTTTTTTTTTCTTTTGGTGGTAACTTTTAGAATCTACTCTTTTATACAGTATTGTTCATTATAGTCACTGTACTGTACATTAGATCTCCAGAACTTACTCACCTTATAGCTGGAAGTTTGTATCCTTTGACCAACTTCTCCCCATTACTGCCACTCCCCAGCTCCTGGCAACCATCGTTTGCCTCTCAGTTTCTTTGAGTTGGGCTTTTTACAGATTCCACATAAATGTGAGATCATACAGTGTTTAAATTTTTTCTGTCTGAATTATTTTACTTGTGTAATGCCCCTAGGTTCATCCATGTTGTCACAAATTACAGAATTTCCCTTTTTTATGGCTAAAAAGTGTTCCATTGTCTGTGTGTGTGTCACATTTTCTTGATCCATTCATCTGTCAATAGGTACTCAGGTTCTTTCCATGTCTTGATTATTCTGAGTAATGTTTCAGTGAATGTGGGAGTGTAGGTATATCTCTTTTGAGGTAGTGATTTCATTTTCTTTGGATATAGAGAGTTTGGAAGATGGTGCTGTGTAGGAGGAATGGTGATCCCCTTCTCCAGTGCTCGGGAGAATTTGGCCGATCTGAGGAGAGACAGAGCAGGAGACCACCGATATCGCAACATTTTCTTTGGATATATATCCAGAATTAAGATTGCTGGATCATGTGGTAGTTTTGTTTTTAAACTATCACAGGTGTTATATTCAGAAAATTGTTGCCAACACCAGCGTCAAGGAGCTTTCCCTCTATGTTTTCTTCTAGTTGTTTTAGAATTTTGGGTATTTGTGTGGAAAAATTAACCCTTAATTATTGGCTATATTTAACCCCTCCTATTCCCCCCTGCCCTTTTTTTTTTAGTTAAACCTGTTCAAAGATGATCCTCTGTTAGGGAGCATGTTTCCTCTTTCAAAATTGTACATCCTAAAGGAATATGAATCAATTTTAATATAGTGAAAATCACTACCAGAAAATTGATAATATATTCGGAAAAACTGTTTCTTAATGATACAGTATTTTTAAAGGATAGGATGTTTATAATACTGTTTTATTGTCCTCTAATAGCAATTTAATATTCATTTATTTTACAAATTTTTTAGGCTTAGGCACATATTTTTATTTCAGTGGATCCTAAAGTTAAGTAAGATAAGACATTGACCATAGATATTTGAATTCTGGCATGTTCAGTAATAATTTTCTTCGTATTTTATATCAGCTAATACAATAAAAGAGAAAATTGGATATAAATTTTAAAAAAGCATTTGAAATAAACATGCTATGTTAAAAAATAATTTGACTCTGTTATTGTACTCTATTTTTGAAAACCATTCTATTTTATTAGGAAAAGATAAGGAGTAGATGCCATAAGGGTTTTGCTTAAAAGGAGAAAAGACCAACCTCTTCCATTCAGTCAACCAGATAACACAAGATTAACATTTTGGTATTTTTATTGCCTTATATTCTGTGTGTGTATATATAAGTATACACAATTATACTGTAAATACAAATGTTTTTTCCCTTTTCACTTCCCATTGTGAATAGTTATCACACCGTTACTTAATATTTATTATCCTCACACCAATATTTAATATTTATTAAATATCCTCATTCTCTACAGCCTTTTATTAAGGAAAATTTCTAACTGATAAAGGAGGAGAGGAGAATGTAATAATCCCTATCACTCAGCTTTAACAATGATCAATGTTTGTCGAGTCTTATTTTATTTGTCCCTCTTTCCAGTTTTTGTTTTGATTTGCTAGAGAATTAAACAAATCCTAGACATTAATTACCATGATTTTTATTTATTCCATAGTATTCAGAATTTACTAATGGGCATTTCACATTCTTTCTAATTTTTTGTGATTAAAATAACATTTTAAATACTTGTACATAAATGAACATAATGATGACTATCTTTACATACAAATCTACAGGTGTTTCTGATTATTTTCTAAAGTTGAACTTGAAATTGCAGTCACTAAAAGATATGAACCATTAAAGATTATTTTTTGTAATTATAAAAATAATATACTTCAATTGTGGACATTTTGAGAAATAAATTTTAAAAACAGGAAAGAAAAATGACATCAGATTGTTTCCAAGGAATCCCTGTGTCTTAGTCTTTTTGTGTTGCTCTGACAAAATATCGTAAGCTGGGTGGTTTATAAACAACTGAAATTTATTTTTACAGTTCTGGAAGCTGGGAAGTCCAAGATCATGGCAGATTTTGTATGGTGATTGGTGAGGACCCACTTCCTGGTTCATAGATGGGCACTGTCTTGCTGTGTCTTCACATGGGGGAAGGGTCTAGGAATCTTTCTAGGGTCTCTTTTATAAGAACACTAATTTCATGCATGAGAGCTTTACTCATAACCTAGGTACCTCGTAAAGGCCCCACATCCTAATACCATAATCTTTGGGGGTTAGGATTTCAATATATACATTTTGGGGATATACAAAAATTCAGATTATAGCACCCTACATCCATCTATCAGCATTTCTTTAGTTTACTTCTTAGTCAGGAGTGGGAGTGGTTTCATTGGTTCTCAGAGGCTCTGCCCAGAAGAGGGCAATCGTACTTGCAGTTACAGTGTAAGGCTTTGTAGTTAACTAGCAACTTAAAACCAGCAGCATTCCGAGTACTTACCAGGAAGTAGTATCTATAGCATATTGTCCGTGACTTTGTTGGTATATGGTAGATTATTCTACTAGTTGAAATCATTCTGCAAAATCTGCAGACAGGATGTCATTCTGAACTGTATCCCATTTCTACCTCTGCAGAATTGTTTTTACTGAATCATATAATATATAAGTTAATATGAGTCTGCTGGTCTTTTTCATTTGATGTTTTTGAGAAACAGTCCTGAGAAACTTGCCTCTTTTTACCATATGAAGATGTCCAGGAGAAATTGCAGTGCTTCATATACTCTGTTGGCCACTTGCAAAGTTAAAGAAAGAAGACTGGAGCTCTGGCCACATGGCTCATTTGGTTGGAGCTCTGTCCCGTGCACCAAAAGGTTATGTATGGGCTTGATTCCCAGTCAGGGCACATACCTGGGTTGGGGTTTGATCCCCAGTTGAGGCACGTAAGGGAGGCAGCCGATTGATGTTTCTCTCTCACATCAATGGGTTCTCTCTCTCCTCCTCCTCCTCTCTGTCTCTCTCTAAAAGCAATAAAAACATATCTTCTAATGAGGATTAATTTAAAAAAAAAACCCTGGAAATGTAAATGTGGTTTATTTCTTCATGTTGTGCTTCTTGGTGGCTTTTAGGTGACTAATACAAAATAAATGACTATCTCTGTGGATAAAAATAGTCAACTTGAGCACTGTTTAACAGATTTTTAGAGCTGAGCCAATTTTACTTGGTCCCGTTTTTTGTTATGAATGGGTAAATAAAAATAAGTGTGACAGAGATTGACACTTTAAAAGTTATTTAGGAACACTGACACTACATCAATGTTAGTGCCTTAAAATAATTAAATATTTGAATTTTCCTTTTCTTTCAGTTCCTGGAATAGATGGAGGTGCTTTAACTGATACCAGTCTCACAGATTCCTATTTCAGCACTAGCTTTATTGGAGTCAATGGATTTGGAAGCCCTGTAGAAACAAAATATCCCTTGATGCAGGTATCATTAGTATGAGTTTATATGGCACAAAACAGTGAAGTTTATTCTGGGGGTGGGGAGTATTTAAAGTCTTCATTTATTTCTAAATGTTTGTCAGGAGGTGGGATTTTAGATAACGAGGTAGGTGGGATATAGTTAAGCCATCTCATCTCCTTGTAGGGTTAGAGTCAGGGTGAACTTTCAAGGGTGGGAGTGGGGTTGGGATGACCATGGAGTATGTAGAGGATAGAAAGAGACTAGTTTCACTCTCTGTGTGTTTCCAGGTTATGGAATGAAGGCCTTTCAGGATGGAAAGATCATAGAGGTTTTGGAGTGTGTTGAGAATACATAGGACATGTTTAGAGAACAGAGAATAGCCTAATTTTGTAGAATCTATAAGGTGCATGAAGGATAATATGCATTGGGAGAAGATATTAGAGAACATTATTGGCTTTATACATAGCCATTTTAAGTCTTACTGGATAGATACTGGAATTTAAATTTTGTGGACAAGGAAACTTAGTAGTTACATATATGTTTTGTCTAGGCTGATAAGTTAGAGATGTATAATTCAAAATAGGTCTGCAGCTTTGGTTTTAAATACCTGACTGGTGAATACAATATTCATTTGATGTGTTACACAGAGTATTTGGAAGTTTGCGTAGATTGTTGTAATCCAAGCACTAGTGATTAGATTATTAGTAATGTGAAAAATGGATGGGAGGGGAAGGAGCAAAGAGGGTCAGTCTTAACTTTTCAGTTGAATATTCTTCATTCTAGTGATATTTTATGTATACATGTGTGTAAATATTCTTTTTCAGAGAATGACTAATAGTAGCAGCTCTCCAAGCCTTCTAAATGACAGTGCCAAGCCATATGCAGGCCATGGTAAGACGTGGTTCCTTTTCCTCTTTTATATTTGTATTTCTGCCTCTAAAAACAATATGTCCATTGTGGAAATTTTGAACATTATGGACAAGTGTCAGGAAGACAATAAAAAATAATTGATTATTTTATATTCAGAGAACTATTAAGATTCGTATTCCTGATATATATAATACATAATTCTTAAGTACATATGTACATAATAATACTTTGATTACATGAAATATCTTTTTAGTGGGTATTTCTTGATAATTATAAATTGAATTCTCTTGTTTATTTTCTTAATTTACTGAACTATTTTTGTTTTTTTTTTTTTAAGAAAAATTAATTATACTCCAATATTCGATTATATGAATCTGTGATCATATTTTGAGTTACTTCATTTGGAAACATTCTTAGATACAGAGTTGTTATTTCAAAGATTATAGACATTTTTAAGGCTTTTGATGTAGAAGTTCCAGATATCTTTTCCTATTTTATAAAAAATATTTTACTTATTTATTTTTAGAGAGAGAGGAAGGGAAGGAGAAAAAGAGGGAGAGAAACATCAGTGTGTGGTTGCCTCTCACGTGGCCCCCACTGGGGACCTGGCCTGCAACTCAGGCATGTGCCCTGACTGGGAATCGAACTGGCGACCCTTTGGTTCGCAGGCTGGTATTCAATCCACTGAGCTACACCAGCCACGTCTTTTCCTATTTTAAAAGTAAATGTTCAAAGGTGATTTTTTTTAAAAAGTACGTAACAATTGAGTATTAATACTCTGCATCAGCAATATGTTAACAATTATTAAAAAATGACATCAAGAGTTTGCTTGTTTGATTATTTCCTGTGATAGACATTTTGTGCGTGTGTGCCAGTTCTCTATTACTATTTGGAAATTTCATTCTTTATTTCTCTTGCTGTAGAAAACTATAACAACATGTTAAGATATTGAATAAAATTATTAGAAACTAATTTGTAGTATTATAGTATTTTTTGACATTCCCAACAAGTTTATATGCTGATTTTTATACTCTATTAAAGATAGCATAAAGGATAAATAATATTACCTATTTTAAGTGCCTTGAATGTATAAGTTACATGAAAATATCTATTGCTATTTTATTAGTTTCTTTCTGTTTGAATTATTAGTTATGTTAAATTAATGTTAATCTTTTGAAGGACTGTGCTAGGAAAATTGAGGCATAAACAGCCAAAGATATTAAGCAGCAATCTTTGTGTACTGCATTGTGAAGAAAATTAAGGTTTCTTTAAATGAAACTATGTACTATATTTTTAAAGGATTTTACAGATAATTTAAAGAAAAACATAAGATTAACTTAAAGATTAGAAATGAAGATAAAATATTTTAATGTATGTCATACACACCTTTTCAGAAACTTTTCTGACTTAATTTTGTAATTTCTGGCCATAAAGTAATAGAACTCTGAATCTATAAAGTTTTCAGGTTTGTGTTCTGTACCTTAATTTATCTTTTATAGTAAGAATATCAAGTATCTGGTGATAAACTTAAAAATATGAACTATTTTGTAGAGTAGATGGTTGTAGGGCCTTGCCTGAGTATTAAAATCCAAGTCTGATCACTCAGAGTATGGCTGACTGCCTTCCCTTTCACCCCCTTTTTAAATTTTTCTCTTTATTTAGTCTCTAAACATTCATTGCAGGTAGACTTTCTTCATAAACACATTAGGAAGGTGTTTATGACATGGTTAAGAGTCATCTTTTTTTTTCTCTGATTTTTCTTTTAGTTTTAAGCAAATAGAAGCATCCTAATTTACATAGCTTCTGGGTAAATTCTTACTGAGTATTATTAGCTAAATGAAGTATTCTTCAATTTGTGTTTCATTCACTCAGAAAATATTGAACATCCATGGTATGTGAGGCATTGAGTTTAACTCTTAGTGCAGTATGTGATTATCATTAGTTTTGTAAGCATCGCAAAACTAAGCATTTATTATTAGATGTGGGTCTGTGGGTTATTGGGTTTGTGCGGTGGAAACTTACGTAACTTACCTTCCAGATCCTCTAACTTCACCTGCTTCATCCTTGTTTAATGACTTTGGTGCCCTCAACATCTCTCAGAGGAGAAAGGTAGGTGAAATTGAAACTTTGTAGCTAAATGGAATGTAGAGGTGATATTGGTGGTTACCTACATCATGGTCAATATTCTTAAGTGGGGAGAGGGCTTTTAATGGACTGCAACGTTTTTCTTTCTTTTTGTTTACCCTTTTCTTTGTTATATATCCCCTGTATGTAGAATTTTATTTCATCTTTGTGCATGGAATAGAAACATTTTGTGTAAAGGCTTGAAATCCTTTGGTTTATTTTTGCTCATTTTCCATATTTAAAATACTCTCTTTTTAAGATAACATCAACTTTAATGTTGTAGTTGCTGTTGATGATTCATTTTAGGTATATTGATCATGTTTTAACATTATTTTCTGACTGCTTTGTCTAACTTTCAATGATTTTTTTCATAATTTAAACTGCTTGTTACAAAGCAAACTTAAAATCTTCAACTTTTCATAATTGGCCCAACTGTTTAAAAATAGTTTAAAATTTCTTTTTCCCCCGTACATTTGTATTTTATTATATTGAATTTATTGGGATGACATTGATTAATAAAATTAAAATCTCTTCATAATAGAAATTTAATGTAGTTTTATTTGGAATAGAGGTTGACAGACCTTGCATAGATTTTTTTTTAAAGATTTTATTCATTTTTTTATAGAGAGGGGGTGGGAGGGAGAGAAACATCAATGTGAGAGAAAAACATCTATTGTTAGCCTCTCACATACCCCATACTGGGGACCTGGGCTGCAACCCAGGCATGTGCCCTGACTGGGAATCAGGCTGGCCACCTTTTGGTTCACAGGCTGATGCCCAGTCCATTGAGCCATACCAGCCAGGGCAACCTTGCAGATTGCAGGTAGCAATCTTGATAGATTTTGAGGTTTGTCATAGGGACTGATTCTGTGACAGGTAAAAATTGAAACTTATTGTAGTTTGTAATGCTTTTGAGTTGTAATGAGAATTATGTTAATAGTAATAATCGAGAGGGGTGTTTTGGGGGTTTAGGATCAATAGCAGTGAAAGATATTCAGAAGGTTGTAAATCTTGGTGGAAATTACTATAAAGTTAATAATAATTCATTTTCCTAAGTAATGAAAGACCCAAAAGAGGAGAATATTAACTTTAGAAAACTGATAGGAGCTTAAGATGCTTTTAGTAAGTACCTGATCAGAAGGTAGTATAAAATGAAATTCACAACAAAAAACTTATGGGGTCAGGTATGAATTATATCAGTACTGCATATACTTAGTATTATCTCTATTTTGAAACAGATGAGAACAAGGAGGTAATTAATTACAAAATGCTTCTAAGCATCTAGAATTGATAGACGAAAATATATGGGTTTGACTTTATAGACTTCCTTGTAGGCTTTCACAAGAAGACATTTACCCTTGCTTTATATATAATTTATATAATTTGGAATATGTAGTTTCTAAATCCACATGGTACAGGTTGAACAGAGTTGGACACAAGCAGGCTCATTGGCAATAGTAAGAAGTGATAATAGACAAAGCCTGTCAATATGGAAGAAAACAGTAAAATGCTGAAGAGCAGAAAACAACCTAGAAATCAAGTTATCAGGACCTATTGGGTTGACCAGCCCAAAAGTTTGTTTGGTATTTTCCTTAAGATGGCTCTAGTAACGCTTAGTTTTCTTTAACTTCATTTAAAACAATTTTGTTAGATTGTATTGTGACAGCTGTCATATCAGTATGCATTTAAAAACAATCAAAGTTGGTAAGTTTTTATGTAGGGATTTTAATATTGAAGATAGAAGAAAGTAAGCAACATTTTTGGCATATTATATTTTACCATTTCAAACTGAAACACAAAAAAAGATTAGTGCAGTCTAATCTTGTGGAGAAGATGCTGTGAATGCTTTGCCAAGGGGTCAGCGGGTAGACCAGTTGAAGTTGATAAAATCGAGTGATCAAATCGAGACATTAATTGAGAACAGTCAACATTATACCACACAGGAGATAGCCAACTTACTCAATATATCCAAATCACTAAAGTTATTGGTGGAAATGAAAAATGTGTCTTTTATTTTATGAAAAAAAACCATATGACTTTTTGGCCAACCCAATACTTAGTTTATGGGGAAAGAGAAAGCCCGTAAGTGGTCTTAGGTGTCCCTGTAATGGCTTTTTCACAGCCTTGAATTAATAATTGGTTAACTGATAAGTAGCATTTTTGATGTATGAATAGAGAGTTAAAGTAGAATGGCAAATACGAGTATTCCTAATATGGGGGTTTAGTTCACTGTATCTTATAGCTGAAATATATGATTTCATTGATGTTATTTTTGAGAAAATAGTAAAAATTCCTGGAGATCAGAGAAAGGAAGATACAGTGCCTATTCTTTAAAAATGCGCTTTAGTAAAGGAAAATAATAAAAGGAAATGTTACTACAAATGTGACCTCAGTATTTGGAGAGATATTAGAATATATCCTAATGGAAGCAGATTAATGTTAGTGAGATGAATACTTTGCTGCAATTTTTGAGGTCCTGGATCTCTAGCTTTATAATCTTGGGCCAACTTTCTTTCTAGACTGTAATCTTCACATTTGTGAAGTGATGAGCATGGCCTGGATAATTGCTTTCTTTCATCTCTAAAAATTCATTGTCTTTCTAAACTGAAAGGACCTTAGGTGTCAGTCTCTACTTAGAAGTGCAGGGTTCACAGAATATACAGGGTCCGGCAGAAGTAACTCAGCTTGGATGTGGTTGGTAGGGTAGTAATACTGGTGTAGTAATTTATAGTTTTAATTGAACATTTCATCTAAAATGTCATATGGTATGCTTGAGTGTGATATTGTGATGTTACAGAATTACATGCTTATGATTTTGTATAAAAGATTTTGTAATAAAAAGGTGTTACTTGTACTGGACTCTGTATTTTAGAAGGACCATATTCTCTTACTCTTTACATCTAAAACAGTATGTAGGGGCATAGAGTTTTTTGGTAGTGGGCTATATGTATATATTCAGTAATCAATGAGGGTACAGGGTACATACATTTTAAAATTATTAATGGTTGAGTTGAGAAGGGTTAAAGTCTCTTGGTATTAGAAATACTCTTGGCATAAGAATATTGCAAACTAACCATTGTGAACTGAGGGCATATTATTTTGTTGTAGTAATTTATTGTGTCTGGTTAATGATGTAATTTTAGTGGAAGTAACTCAAATTTATGTAAAATAATTCTGTGTTGACCTAAACAGGCTACCATGATTACTCAGTGACATTTCATTTTATAATGATACTGGAGAAGAAGTAGTTAGGCCATGCTTACTGTTTGCTACTCTTTATAGCTAGTTGGGTAAATTTTTTTCTGGAAATCTCAGTTGGACCAATCCCTGGGCCAGGCATGTTGCTTTTTTTGCCTGTCAGTGTGTGAACTTTGGGCTCAGATCAGTTAAGTATTTTTACTGTAGGCAGCCTTTCATGTGCTATCTGGAGAATTTAAGAATGGATTAATATTTTTCCTGCTTCCTCAAATCTAATTGAAGAGACAATATATGAACCTACTAGAGAACATTTATATAGCAGCATGTTAATTAGTGCCAATTTAGATATCTGATGATTGCTAAGAAGCAGCAAGTTCTCCAGATCCAGAACAGTTTATAGAGAACTTGTATAACAATTTGATAATACAGCAACATTGGGTTATATGATCATTTTTCTAACAGTTCGTCTTCATTTTATAAAAGAATAGGATCATGATATAGAGAAAATTTTTTTAAAGTGATCTTTCATAATTAAAATTGTTTTTTTCACATTAGGAATACATAATTATATAAATAGAACAAGTAACTATTATTTATTGTTGGCCAAGGGTGGTGGTGGTGGAAGAAACTGAATTATGACTATATAGCCTGTGGGGAGTTAAGCCCCCAAAGCACTGGAGGTGGAGTTTCCTTGAAAATGGGAGTTCATGTATTAGATCAATGCATGAGGAGACCTTAACAGCAAGATAGATATGGTTGAGAACTAATATGAAAGGAAAAGACTTGAGAGTGAATCACAGATGTGATCTAGTCAGCAGTAAACTTTTTGGTAATAAATCTTTTGGGAAAAAATCTTTATAGTGAAGTCAGATGTTGAAGTACAGTTTCTTTCTTTTTTTTTTAAAGCTTTCTTTACTTTTTTTAATATAGATTTCGTTTTTTAAATTTTATTTATTTATTTTTAGAGAGGGAAGGGAGGGGGGAAGAGAGAGAGAGAGAGAGAGAGAAACATCAATGTGCGGTCGCTGGGGGTCATGGCCTGCAACTCAGGCATGTGCCCTGACTGGGAATCGAACTTGAGATACTTTGGTTCGCAGCCCGCACTCAATCCACTGAGCTACGCCAGCCAGGGAAGTACAGTTTCTTAAATGAAGTGATTCAGTACTGTGACATCTTGCTGATTATACTTGGTAAGCTTGTGAGTTTTTATGCAAGGCATCCCCAGATAATTGAGACAAATCCTAGGAAAAGTTTGAAAGTTAGTGTCTGGCATTCTTGGCTTCCCCTTTTATATCTCTCTTGACACCCCCCCCCCCCTTCAGTCATGTATCTAGTCATTATCCTATTCAGCTTCCTCTCTTCCCACATAAAGGCATAAAAGCCTTTAGTGCCTGTCATTTACTTAATTGTGCTTTAAGATGCTATTTCCATCATTATACAGCTTTACCTAGGCATTTGTGCATTGTGTTTCTAATAGTGGGATAACAGATTTTCAGTTCTGTAAATTTTTTAGGCTTTCATAATCTAAATTCTTTGGGGTTAGGGGATAGAAATTTCTGAAGTGTCATGTTTATTTTTTCCTGTTCTGGATTTTAAAGCCCCTGGTAGGATAAGGCATGGAAAGTCAAAATGGCTGGCTTATCTCATAGTGTTTTGTTTGTGAGGAGATTTAGGTGGTTGGAGGCCCAGTTCTGGATTATTCTGCTTGAGGGGAAAGTTCATTGGCAGGACTTTCTCTTCCTTCCCTGTTTGTCTCAGTTTGGAACGTTCCTTCCCATTGTTCTCTCTCTTAAAAGCAGCTGTCCCTAGTCCTACAACCTCATTACAGACTTTACTGATGATACATATTGTATGTTTTCTGATTAACCTGACATTTAAAATTTTTCTTGTAGTATTTCTGTTCCGATGTCTTCAAAAGATGATTTTGCATTATTTCTACTCAAGGGAATAAAATATGAAATGACAAAGAAACTGGAAAACATTTATGATAGTTCTTTTTTGGAGAAAGCTAAAGGTAATCTAGAATGTAAATCCTTCCTTAATCCTTCTGGTTAGGCCCAGTTTGGAACATCTAAGTATTCAATATATTTTCTCAAATATTGGTTACCTTAGTATTTAGACTTCCAGGTCAGCCACGTCAGTATCTTTTTCTCATAAATATTGTGAAGTAAGGGTTCTATAAAAAATTGTGTTTAGAGTTCCAAATTAATCCACTCAGAGCTATTCTTCTTTTACTGGAATAAACTCCACTTCTGTTCACCTGCATTTGCCAAGCTGTGGGAGTGTGCACTATCCGACTTTAGCCAGATGTAGGGGAGGTTTTAGATTTGGAGATACACATGGGCTCCTTACGGTAATCGATAGAGTTGTTAGAGTCCCAAGTTCCCACAGGGAAGCACCTAGTAGCTTGCTCAAAGCCTGTTAGTGAGTTTTGATTTCTCTGAAACAGCAAACAGTAAGAATAGTAATAACCCAAGAGTATTGAGTAATGATTAAGGTTTTAAAGTTTGGAGTTGGATGCCAGGCAGTCTGAATTGAAAGTTAAACCTTTCTGTTTCTTCATTTGAAGAATGAGAGTAATACTTAAAACTTACTATGGAGAGTGGTATGAGGACATTTCCTGTCACAAAAGTGCCTACTAAATGGCAGCTGTTACTGGTAGTAATGTGGTGTTAGCCAAACTTTTCTAGCCTAATTTATTTAATTGTTGTTGAATAAATGTCTGTTGCTATTCATTCTGGATGCGGTTGTATTAGAATTGTCCACTGGAAGAGCTGCTCTGAGGATATCCATCTTTTTTTAGAGATTTTTAGGGTGCTGCTATCACAACATTGCTTTTCTGCCTTCTCCCTGTATAGCTGTTAGCTTCTCAAACATATTCTTTAAATTTGGTGAAGTTCCATCTGGGCTTTTTTCATGATGTAGTGACAGACAGAAACTTGATTTCATTTATATTCACAGTGATTTTCTGTGGCTGTTGCAGGTAGTATGATAAATGTTATTCTTTTATAAATGAAATGTTTTACGTTTTATTAATTACCCCAACAGTTCTTTAAGAAATATTTTTTGCATTTTACAGATTTAGAAATGAAAGTTAATGAGAGATCAAAGTAATTTACCAAGAATAATATAGATAATATTTAAATTTCAGAGAAAAAATCTCTCAAGGGCAATATAAGAAGGGTAAGATTACTGAGTACTGTCTTAAGAGGAAAATGGAGAGAGCTAGTGGAGATACCGGTAATATGCAGAGGAGGAGATGAGACATTGGTTGGCCTGTGCCTGCTGCTTTTTTCATTTATGCGGTTGTCTTTGTAAATGTCTATAAACAGAGTTTGTAGAGCAAGAATATGTAATTAAATTTTTGATAATTGCCAAATAACCTTTTAGAAATGCTGCATAAATTTGTATTCCTACTCATAAGTTCTGTTTTTTCATAGCTTTGAAAACAGGTGAAAAAATATTCATATCCTTGTCATTTTATAAGCAAAAATCCCTATTGTTCAAATTTGATTACTGGTGCTGTTGAACTTCTCTTTTGTGTTGTAGTGTTCCTTTCATGTCCTTTGCTTATTTTCTGTTTGGCTATCCTTTTTCAATTCATTGTTAGCTCTTTGTATATTTGATTTAAGCCACTTCTGTCAGATATTTTAGTCTATTCCCCCCATTTTGTTTTTTTGTCTTGAATTTTACCAGTAATTTATGCTGTCAGTTTTGAATGCCATACTTACTCTGATCATTGTATTAAGTACATTTAAAAAAAGCAAAACATTAAGCTCCTTTTTGTTAAAATAACACCTTAATTTACTGTTTGATAAGTTTGTGATTTTTGAATTGAAAGGACTGTCATTGTTTTTATGTAAATGAATCTACTAGCATTTTTATTGCTGCTAATCTATAGTAATCAACTTCCCTTAGCAAATGGGCATGTTCTTTTTTTTTCTGCATTTTAATTGTCAGAGTTATGGTTTACCTCCACTCAGTCTATTCTTTTCTTAAAATGCTATGCAAGTAACATTAGATTTAAACTTGTTTTAAAATACAACAGTTCCCATAAACAAAGGCTCAGTTTTGAATGAGTTAGAACACTCCATGTTGAACTTCCAAGATTAAGTTTAGATAAAGATGCACTTTATCTAAACAAATTAGGAGTTCAGTTATGTACTTTCTGTACTTTATTTTCATTGGTACTTTGTGTGTAGTGACTTCTTGCTTTTGTTGAGTTAAGAAAGGGCTTTCCAAATTTATGATTGAAAAGGAATTTTGTATTGATTTTTAAAAAGGTCTCATGAGAGATATTTGTGTCGGAGGCTTCTTTTTTTTTTAAGTGTGTGGTGCTTTTAGTGTTTGATACTTTATTACCATATTTAAACACCTGGACTGAAACAGCATGCCTTTTATATATAATATGTAATATTGTCTAGTTTTAGCTTTGGGGATTTTGAGTTAGTTTTTACCTAATAATGATAGTTCAGTAAAACCATGGTGCATTTACCACTTTGACTTGTAAACTAGTAGATCATTCTGAGATTATCCGGTTGGCTTCTGTACATACCGCTCTGATTGTTGCATTTACAAAGTATAGTAGCTGATAGTAAGAACTTGGCATTCCTGGTGATTCTTCCCATTTTCCTAGGAAGTAGGGGTTAGGAATGAACAGAGATAAAATTAGGATTTTCACCCACAAACATGTTAGCTTGCGTTTTAAGCTAAATTTAACCAGAGTTATGTAGTTTTCCTCAACTCTGTTTAATTCTCAAGATTTGTTCTTGCATTTTGAAAATGGGGAGGGAGAGTTAGCTACTTAAGTTATTTCTTCGAAGTCTCTAGTTATTGTTTCTCTTTGATCTCATCCATGCCAGTTAGATTCAAAGAGAGATTGATTCATTTAGGAATTTTGCTCATTTTAGGATTAGCTAGAATAATGTTCAGATTATAATAGGTTAAGGAATATTATAGAAGGCGGAATAGATTTCTTGGAATTGGAGGCAGAATTCCATAGTTAAGAGTACAAGCTCTGGAGCTCAATTTATGTTAGTTGTGAGATTATGGGCAAGTTATTTTAACCTCTTCTAAACTTCATTTTTTTCACCTGTGAAGTTGGTATTATAATAGAGCCTTTCTCATAGAATTATGAGTATTAAATACATTAATGGGTATAAAATGCTTGGCATAGTGCCTTGTGCTTGTCAAATGGTGGTCATTGCTATACTCTTCTATTGCTTATGATTCTGTGATTTAGAAACAGGTTTATTTGTTTCTGAATGTGTGTAAGATTAATTTTGATGAACCACTACCTTAGTTTAAGTTTAGTTATAGTGAAGAACATTTTGAAGATACTCAACTTGAAGATTAAATTTAAGCAACGATACACATATAAAGAAATCAGAAGGGAACATTTTCTTAATCAGTGAATAGACATTTTAGCATGGTGGTTTGTTTTAATAAGGGACTAAAATTCATATAAAAACTTTTATGATTATTATAGTTGATAGTTTATTGTGGAAATAACTTTCATGACTTAAACACTTTTATTCACTTTCACTTAAAGTATTTTAATAACTTGGCATGGTATTTTATTTCCTCACATCTTATATTCTGGTTCCATTCTGAAGCAAAAGAATAAAAGAATTTGCAGTTTGGTGTTTCAATTCTTTAGAAATTGAATGTAATCTTGCTTATTTAGCAACAGTATACCAGCTGGCCATTTTTTATGACAAAATGCCATTGTAACATTGAAGTTTTAAGAACAGAAGTAATGACTGTTTCGTAGGTTTTCTTAAATATATGTAGATAACACTGGGGTACTTTTCCCCCAGGCTCTGATTCACAGTAGAGCTTAAAAATACGTGTGTGTGCGCACGTGTGTGGATCCCATTCTGCTGTATTTCATATAATTCATGTCAGTGTTTACTTAGCAGTACCCTCTCTTTTCTTTGTCTCATCCTTTACATGATTTGTGTATTAACTTCATAAAATAAAAAGCCTTTTTTATTTATGGATGCTTACTTATCCATGAATCTTTATGAGTGACCGTCTGTTTTTCCGTAGACTTATTTTTTATAGACATACTCACCCATCCATCCCATTCTAATATTGTCTTTATTTAAACAGTGAAAATGTAAGGAACTTAATATACAGGGTCTGGCAGAAGTAACACCATTGGGTGTGGTTGGTAGGCTATGTGAATGTTTCACACGAGATGGACAGCATTAGAACATTTTACCTAAAATGTCATATGGTGTGCTTGAGTGGGATATTGTTATGTTACAGAATTATATGCTTATGATTTTGTAATAAAAGATTTGATATAGATTACCAGCAGGGAATTATTTGTGTTGGACCCTGTATTTTCATGAAAGGCCCACGGTTTATAATAATTCTTGGGTTTACTATTCTAAATTAATTAGGTGTAGGAGCCTTTAAAATCCAGATGTTTTAACACACCTGATTAACTAATAAATTAGGTAGAGGTAGTTCCTAATTATATGGGAATTAGTTTATTTGATTTAAAAGATTGAAATGGTTTTAATTATTTCGTGGTCTTTTTTTCCAGTGAGTATACACTGACCACTGATGACTAATGGAATTATAACTTGTATTTATTTCTCATCATTACAAACATTCTAAAATATCAGGATATTTACTTAATTGAGGGAAGACCATCGTGAACCAGAAGAGGCTATAAAAGTAATGCAGGTTTATTTTCAAATAAATATATAGTAAATTATAGGCCATAGGTTTCTATTAGTGGACCCTTGGGAGTGGCAGGAAGTAGGTTGTTGAGTTGTTACTGCAAAGGATAATGAATTAATATAGTCAGTAAGCATTATTTGAAGGGAGAAAATATTTCATATATGGGTACTACTGTTTTCCAAGTATGTGACAATATTCTGATTCATAAAATGCAAATCATTTTAAAGTGTTATATCCACAGCAACTTTAAATCATATTGTTTTAGAGTACAAATAGTGATAGCACAGTTACTATGTTTTGGATATACAGAGGAGGTTCTTAAAAATCAAAGTCTTGGAAACTTCTTTGTCACAGGATAACAGTTTGATTTTTCTTGTTTATTACTAATGATAGATTATGTAATATAGCATATGGTTGGTGTGAAGCATTGTAGAGATGAGGTTGTTTTGCAGTTTTACTAAAAGAATTGTGCACTGAAAATTGGTCTGTTACTTGCTAGCTTTAACTACGTTTTCTACGCAAACAGTGCTTATAGGCTTTTCTTTTGCTAGACTGAATTTTTAGGGGAGATGAATAGAACTTACTGTTATTTTTCTAGGAGGAGCAAAAAGCCTTATGCTGAAATGTTGAGTGAATGAATGAGAAAAGGTATGTGTGTGTGTGTGCGCGCGTGGAAGTAAATCAGTCCTAAAAATGAGCTTTTATTGTTCTTTGACATAGATTAGAGATTTATCTTATTATTATTTTTTTTTTTTAGGAATGAGAGTAGATTTCCCTTAGTCCTAAACCACTAGAATGGGGTTTTATAAATAGGGCAAAGATTTTTGAAGAACCAGGGTTTTAGGGGCTATGAATAATTGTCTTGACTGTAAGTATCTTGGTCAAGATATAAGAAGTTGGGTTGTAGAACTATTAAACCGCTATTCTTTTTTATCTTGGAGGTTGACCCCAATTTCCGTTTGCACCATTAGTTGTTTCTTATCTAGGTCTTCTTCTCTGACATTCTCTAGGACCTTACTTCTCAAGTGTGGACACCAGACCAGCAGCACTAACAGTCTTGGGAGTGTTTTGGAAATTCAGAATCTTGGTCTTCATACTAAGCCTACTGAGATAGAAAATTTATTTTAACAAGATCTCTATGACTGATATGTTTGTTACAGTTTGAGAAATACTAATCTAGAATACATTACCAGACTTTTTTTTTTTTTTTACCATTGAAAACTTTCATTTAAGCCCAAAGTTTTTTTAAATGCCCAGTAAAAAGGGTAAGGTAAAAGTGTTTTCAACTAGTATCTTATGCAGTTTATTTAGATTTTGTGAAGAATGATAAAAATCAGTCACTTTTGCAGTGAATCGTGAGACTTAAAGTAAAAACTGTATATATGTGTGAGGGGGGGAGCATGTGTGTGAGCACTAGTTGCGGGCTCTGCTGTATATGTTATTACAGGAAGAAAGAGAGATGGAATTTTGATGTACAGTACTGACAGGGAGGTAGAACAGAAAAGCTGGTCATTTACCAATAGGACGTGGCATTCTGAAATGCTTGCACTTCATAATAACCAGCAGGTTGGACTGACAGGGCTGTGAAGGGAGGATCAACAAGGGAATCAGCCTATCCGTCTGTCTGTCTGTCTGTCTATTTATTTGACCATAGCATTCTCAAGATTGGTCCAGGAGAGGATTACTGGAAGTTAAGGGAAAGGGAAGTGGAGTGGTTGCTTTTATTGGTTCTGGATCTTACAGAACCCAGAAAACTTTAGAGGGTTAACTTTAGGGATAAGCAAATATTTCCCATAATTTTGTTTGCCCCTTTTTATTTTTTCACCTTCCATTTGATTTCTCCATTTCCCTTGGTTCCCATCTGTTTTTGTTTTAATCCTCACTCGAGGATATGTTTATTCATTTGAGAGAGAAAAAGAACAAGAGAGAGAGACAGACAGACATCAACAAGAGAGAAACATGTCATCGGTTGCCTCCCATACGTGCCTGACTGGGAATCAAACCTACAACCTTGTGGTGAACAGGATGACACTCCAAACAACTGACCCACCCACCCAGGGCCCCAACAGTTGATTTTAACCTAGCAGATCTTCCTCCAACCATGCCTTAGCTCTCTATTCCCCATTTCAGTTTCCTGAGTTCACATCCTTTACCTAGGCCATTGATTCTCAAATGGGGGCCATTTTGATTTTCCAAGGGGACATTGAAGATACAAGAGATATTTTTGGTTGTCATAACTGGGGCTGTGATGCTACTGGCATCGTGGGTAGAGGCCAGGGATACTGCTAGGCATCTTACAATGCACAGGACAGTCCCTCACAGCAAAGAATTATCCAAAGTTTATTGCTGAGGTTGAGAAACTCTCACTTTGATTATTGCCAGAGTGCAGTAATTTGTCTACCCGTTTCCTGTTTAATTCCCATTAGGTTTTCAAGAGTTTCTGGCACCCATGGTGTGAAGGCTAAAACTCCTTGCCATAGTATATAAAACAGTTTAAGGGTTTTTTTTTTTTTTATTGCTTTCAAGCCTCATCTTTTGCTCTTAAGGTCATCTCTCTAATAGTAGACTGAGTAACACCACAGTGCCTGTACGCCTCAACATACACATTATTTTGTAGCCTGTAATACATTATCTATCTTTCGATCTGTCTAGCTAGGCACAGTTTAGTTCTCGTTGAAAATTTCTTAGGCATTTACCTTCTCTTTAAAGCCTTTGTCTCAGCCCTGTTGGCACTTGGATTATAATGTGTGTATTGTATGACAGTGAATATGTTCTGGTTGCATGACTGTGTTACCTCCTAGTTTATGTCCTCTTTTTGAGGGAAAGGTGTGTGCCTTTGTCACCATTATATTCCAAGTACTTAGAACAGTTCCTGACATAAAGTAGGCTCTTAAATGTTTAGTTGAAAATATGTTTTTTCTCCAAGGGATAACCACAGTTCAAATAATTTTGAAATTTGTTTGCAAGTGAGATTTGACTATAATTTATTTTCTGTGCAATGAGACTTCTATGTTTAATCTTTCTCCCTCACCATCATACTTTGTATTGCTGCCTTCTTTTCAGATGTCATTTTGTCTTCTGAAGCTTATAATGGTATTTTCAATGTTATTGATACCTTATGTCATACCATTCACATGGGAGTAGATTTTAATCCCTGGTTATTTATTGAAGAAACTTAAAACTATAATGGCACGAGTTTGGAGATCTCTTTTTATCTAAAAGAAAAAAAATTCTTAGGCTAATTATAGGTTTTGGGGGAGATAGGGTAGAGTGGGAGGAGTGATGAATCCCTCTTTGGAAAAACAAGAAACATATAATGAAAGCTGTTCGGAAAGGAGGATGGCACACTCCATTTATTTAAAACTCTTTTTCTGTGTTGTTTAATGCCCCACAATAAGAAAATAAATTGTCCTAATTGCGCTAATTTTAATTTGTGGGTCAAAAAGCAAGTCTGAGTTTGTGAAAGAACTTAGTAACAGAAGAACATTTAAAGCAGTAATTTTCTTGCATTCAAATATATGACTGGAGTTTAGGTGTCCTTATTTAAGTCCTATTTGACAAGTTGTGATTTTGTTAAATAAATATCCTTTGATGTGTCAAACTTTTCTGATAGTTTGAATAAGCTTTAGTCCCTACATTTTCTAAAATATAAATTTCAAATTAGTGAAGGCTTAATTAAGGTTATATTATTTTTGCTGTATATTGAATCTTCATAATTGTGAGATGTTACTAGAAATAACTTACTTTAAAATTTCCATTTGTAATATCGCTCTGAAATCTACATTTTTATCCTCATCTACAAAAGTTTCTTGTGATGAGACAGAGGATAATTGATTTGTCCCATGATTGCATAGAGGTGGAGTTGTTTTACCCTCAGCAAACTTTATCCATGATTATTATAATTATTGTGTATGTAGGTAGACTAGTTGCCTTTCTTATGAAAGATTAATATTTTTCTCTCCTTAAACCAAAGAAAATACAGTGGAGGGCCATTTGTGGACTGGAGAATCTAAAGTACATAGAATAACTTCCATAGGCATAATTTACAAGGTCATTTTGAAATTTTGAAATCAAGTGTTTTCTTCAAATTGGTTACATTTTTCAGTATTTTTATGCTAGAAAAATTATTTTTTATGTATTTTCTATATTTCTCCAGTTATGACACATTTTATGAAAAGAGTTAACTTAATTATTTGCTTCAACAAGCTTATGACAAAGCAATGAGTAAACATAGATTTTTAAAATTTCAGGTCTTAAATTAGATATCTTCCCAGGAATGTATCAGCATTCCTTAAAGGGAAAATACACACACGTGCGCGCACACACACGCACACACACACACACACACAGTCCCTTTAAGATTCAGTTTGGTGTAACTTTGCTACAGTCAAAGTATGATGGTGGAAACGATCATTAGCTTGCACACAATAAAAAACCCTGCACCACTGATTGTTTACTAACTTTATTATGTTAGCCAGTGAATTTATGCTTTTATTGGATAATTTATTAGCAGTCTGTTCAAACTACTGAGATTTATAAGACCAGTAATATGTATATATATAGCCTGATATTTTTTTTATAAAGATTTTATTTATTTTTAGGTGGGGGAGGGAGGGAGAAAGAGAGGGAGAGAAACATTGATGTGAGAGAGAAACATCCATCACTTGCATCTGGTGTACACCCCCAACTGGGGACTGAACCTGCAACCCAGGCGTGTGCCCTGACTGGGAATTGAACTGGCGACCTTTCGCTTTACAGGATGACGTGCAACCAACAGGGCTACACAAGTCAAGGTTGAGATTATTTCTTTTCATTGAGTACCTTCAGTTGAATGCCCACTTCAGATAGAATGAGTTGTACTTTGATCTACTGTGCACAGAACTTTAAAAATTAAAAATAGTACATTCTTTAGGAATTAGCCTCTTCTTCAAAGTGAGGTAGTTCCCAGTAGGAAATAAGACAGTGAGATGAGGAGCAGAAAATGGTATAGTTTGGAGAAATTTTTTACCTGTATTTTGTGCCCTTGAAGCCATTTCTTCATATTGCAATGAGAATAGGTAAGTGCCAGTGGAAAACATTTTGCAAAGCATTTACTTTGCTGATAAGTTAAGTTCTATTTATTAAGGTGTTATTAACTCAGATCATAATTTATTTCTCTAAAACATCTGTTGCTTTATATTATAATATTGCTGTTAAGCCTGTTAGGACTGTGGGTTTTTTGGAGGCATGTGTTGGGGGTTGGGGGTGGAAAATAGTGGGTGGTGATAAGGACATTAGAAGAACTGTTTTAGCAATTTAATTGTTTTCTATTCCACCATTCCAGATATCTTGTTAGATATGCTAGTTTAGATTAGTGTGGGGATGTTAGGAGTGGCCTGGTTTCTTTCCTTCTTTTTCCTAGCCAAGGAAGTATCGCCTGGGGATGCTGGAGGAGAGGCTAGTTCCGATGGGATCAAAGGCACGAAAAGCAAAGAACCCTATTGGCTGCCTTGCTGACAGGTGTAAATCAGGAGTACCCATCAATATGGTTTGGTGGAACAGAGTCACAGAAAACAATTTACAGGTAAAAATAATTTTACTGGACATTTTTTGAAAGTGAATATCTTGGCTGCTTTCTGTGTCTTTGGGGTGGTGGTTGTGATATTGGGTAGCTTAGATGGTACATTTAAGTGAGGCTAGTAGCCCATTAACCAACTAAATGATTTTGTTTGGTGGCTTTTTGAGTTTTCTCTGCTTTTAGATTTTTCTATTCTTTTATTTAATTTAGTTTTTCCTTTGGATCTTGTTAACAGTTGAGTTTAATTATTTTTAATACACAGTTATTCAGGATACTACATTGAAAAAAGATATTATAAAATTTATTATAGAAAATCCTATTTGGAATTTGAACAACAGGAAGCTTAGTATTTTGTATTTTTGTATATTTTTACTAGGAAATAAGAATTGTGAACAAACTTATCAAGTGTTATCTTTAAAACCACCTTCAGTGTTATGTTATACGGTTATTATAGATATATTTCAGTCTTTGACTCTGCCTTATCAGTCAGTGCTAAGTAATGAAAATGAATTTTTATAACTCAAAGGCTAGCTTTGGTATAAAATTCTGAAGTACCTATAAAAATAATTGAATTATGTTCAGTTTGGTTATATTCTTATTTTTAAAAATTGGTGGTTGTATAATGTAGATCTATTAATCAAAATTCAATTTAGTTGGAAGTAGAATATCTTTTCTTTCTGAGTAAATTGGTATCTTTAATATATTGCTAGCAAAAAGACTATAATCCCACATATACATACCACACACTGAAAAGATAAAACAAAGCTAAAAACTTGGTTTTATTTCTGTCACCAACCTTGTATTATGAAAGTGTTCCACAATATTTTGGTCTGTTCAATATTAATACCTGAGCAATACCTGTATTGCTTTGGATATAGAAATAAAGAAGTTACTCTAAATATTGCAAAATATGGGATTTGCCCAACTGTAATTTTGGTAGCAACTATAAAGATAAACTGGTATGGGGGACCACATAATCATATACTTAAAATTTCAGTGTAAAGTTTTGGATGTATCAGTTATGAATAGCAATATAGTTTACTGTATTTTTGTTTTGAGACCAGAAAGAGAGATTTGATGTGGATTGTTAGAATTATTTTTCAGTTTTAAAATGAAAGTCTGAAAATAAATTGGACCTGAACTATGTAAGAATAGATATAAGTGGAACTGGAATTGCTTGTAATAGGTTGTAGAGTGAAACTCTGATAAATACAAAGGTACAGAGCTACTCAGCCTCCACAACTGCCCCTGTCCCCGTCCCCTTATCCCAGTGGCAGTTTTCAGATACCTCTTTTTAGCACAGCTTGAAAAATTGTTAAGTTAGTATAAGAATATATGCTCGAATTATGCTTAGTTTTTCATTAAAACAGCTTGTAATAGATTTGCTTTCAGTGTGAGAAAGATTGACTTGCTGATACCTGAATCTAGTGTTTCAAATACTACTATTATGCTTCAAATAGTTCTTTTCCTTTAAGAACATGAGGAATGCCTTGTTAGTTTGTTGTAATATTGGAGGGGCAGTAATACCTCACACTGTGTCTCATGTTGAAGTACTGAAAATACCCATCTAGTTTGATCTTCATTACTATCTTTGTGGATTCCTAAATTGGGTATTTGGTGTTGCTTATCTTTTTTTATATTGGGTTTTTTAATCTTTTTGTTGTATAAGAAAAATAATTTATATAAATCAATTCTATACCAATATTTTAGTTTTGTATGTTTACTTTTTTATATTTATGTTTTTCTCATAAATTTCAAAGGATTGTATGACTGGATATATTAATATTCCTTGTTTCATTTGTTTTCTTTAAAACTTAGATCTTTTCAATCCTCAGGTCAGAGAAAGTTTGTTTATATTTTATTTTAGTAATTACAGCTGTGTTTCTTAAATGGTTATTTTGTGCCATGCACTGTGGTAAGTTCTTTACATATATTGTCTCTTTGGTCTTGCTAATACCTTTGGGACAAATGTTGCTGTTAAATTTAAGTATTTTCAGTGAAGCTAAGTAACATTAAGGTTAAGCAGTAGTTAGTAGAGAAGAGTGGAAATTTTAACCCATCCTTATCAGACTTCTAAATTCTGCATTTCTGTGTGATAGAGCTCTAGTTATCTTAGAAATGTAATTGGTTTAATTATCTAACAGGATAATTGAACCTTTTTTGAGGGTGAGAAAGCCTACATAGTTTTCCAGGTATGAACTGTGTCTTCTCATTGCAGTATTTGTAAGGCTAGCTTTTTTTCCTTTTGAGGAATATTTTTCTCAGGAACCTTTAACTGCTTTTCTTTCTGGAACTTGAAACATTTCTTTACGTTGACTTCTTCATCTTGATCTAACATCTTTAGAAGTATTTCCATTGCTGAAAACAAAAGAAAACTAACCAAACAGTCCCCCCCAAAACCACACCTTAAAGGAACAAAAAAAATCTTTCTCTCAAAGTATCTTTCTACCTGTATTTTTCATAAGTGCATTTATTTTCTTCAGTACTGGATTTCTTTCAAGAGCCATGATCCCCAACCTTTTAGTGCTTAATGATCTTTTTATTTCCTACCAAAAAAATCTCATAATATGGAAGAACTGTCTACCAAACATACATTTATAAAACAGTGACTCATGCTTTCATTCTAAAAAATCTATAATACTGCTAATTAGAGAATCAAAAAAACAATATTTTTCTTAGTCTTTTGTAGGTTGGTAGAAGATAAATTTGTTTTTCATATGGCTATTTGAAATATTGATAATGCCCACCTGGTCTCCATTACCATGTGAATTTCATACTTGGGACCCTTTGAATAGATTCAGTCTTACCTGTGATTTCTTTACCAGCCTTTATTCCTTTACTGCCTGTGGTTCAGTGCCGCCAAAATTTCGCTAAAACTGCTCTCAGAGTTTGTCAGAGATCTCCTTAATTAGCAAATTGAGTAGTTTTATTCAACACTTAATATGGCTGGTTGTTTTTGAAATTCTCCTCTTTATAGTCTTATATTTTACTTTTATATTTTTAATTATATTTTATTGGTTATGTTATTACAGTCCCAATTTTTCCTCTTTTGCCCTCCTCCACCCAGCGCCTCCCACTCCCTCAGGTACTCTCCACACCATTGTTAATGTCCATGGATTATGCGTGTCAGTCCTGTGACCACTCGATTTCCTGTACTATACTTTATATCCCCATGGCTATTCTGTAACTACCTGTTTACACTTAACTTCCTTCCCTCTTCATCCATTCCCCCTACCCGCCTCCCATCTGGCAACCATCAAAATGCTGTCTGGATCCATGATTCTGTCTCCGTTCTTGTTTGTTTAGTTTGTTTTTTAAATTCAGTTGTTGATAGATAAATGTATTTAAGCCATTTTATGGTTCATAGTTTTGATCTTCGTTTTCTTAGATAAGTCCCTTTAACATTTCTTATAATAATGGTTTGGTGATGATGAACTCTAAAGTTTTTTCTTATCTGGGAAGCTCTTTATCTGCCCTTTGATTCTAAATGGTAGCTTTGCTGGGTAGAACAATCTTGGCCGTAGGTCCCTGCTTTTCATGACTGAGTATTTCTTACATCCCTTCTAGCCTGCAAAGTTTCCTTTGAGAAATCAGCTGGCAGTCTTATGGGAACTCCCCTGTAGGTAACTAACTTATTTTCTCTTGCTGCTTTTAAGATTTGCTGTTTATCTTTAACCTGTGGCATTTTAATTATGATGTGCCTTGGGAGTGAGCCTCTTTGCATCCATCTTGTTGGGACTCTCTTTGCTTCCTGGATGTACATGTCTCCTTCCTTTAGCAAGTTAGGGAAGTTTTCTGTCATTATATTTTCAAGTAGATTTCCATTATCTTGCTCTTTTTCTTCTCCCTCTTGCACCCCTATAATGCGAACGTTGGACCTCTTAAAGTTGTCCCAGAGGCTGTTTATACTATCATTATTTTTTTGGATTCTTTTTCCTTCTTGTTGTTCTGCATGTTTGTTTCTTGCTTCCTTATGTTCCAAATCATTGATTTGATTCTCAGCTTCATCCACTCTATTATTGCTTCCCTGTAAATGGTTCTTTATTTCAGTTAATGTATCCTTTGTTTCTGACCAGATCTTTTATATGCTTTTGAGGTCCTCACTAAGTTCCTTGAGCATCCTTATAACCAGTGTTTTGAACTCTGCATCTGATAGACTGCTTATCTCTGTTTTGTTTACTACTTTTTCTGGAGTTCTGATCTGTTCTTTCATTTGGGTTACATTTCTCTGTCTCTTCATTTTGGAAGCCTTCCTGTGTTTGTTTCTGTGTATTAGGTAGAGCTGCTGTGACTCCGTCTTGGTAGTGTTGCCTAGTGTAGTAGGTGTCTTTAGGGTCCAGTGGCACAGCCTGCTTGTCACCAAAGCAGGGTACTTGAGGTGCTCCCTTCATGTGGGCTGAGTACACCCTCCTCTTGTAGTTGAGCCTTGGTTGCTGTTGGCAGATCAGTGAGAGGGATTTTTCCATGCCAGTCAGCTGCAAGGACTAGCTGTGACCACTGTCCACCAACTTCTGCCCTCTGTGGAGGATCAGCTGTGCAGGGGGAGAGCATTAAGTGCTCTGATGTGGTCTGTAGTTGTCCACTGGGTGCTTAGGCTCTGGGGTTTCCAAGGTAGTCCAGGCCAAGGTCAGCCCCCACCTGTGTTCTGCCCGGGGCCACCTGCATATGCTACAAAGCAGTCTTAGATGGCTGCTACTGTTCTGGGCTTGGAGATTCCCAGGTGAAGCCAAGTTGTGAATCTAGTATGGCTGCTGCTAGTGCCATGCCTGGGGCCACTTAATAAGAGGTATGGGGTAGGGAGGGCTTGGGGGCTTGTTGAGGCCAGCTGTTGCTTATTTGATAGGATTTAGGAAGCATGAGCCATGTGACCAACCATTCCTATGGAAAATGCACTGTTAAGATCTTGGGTGGGCCCCTGAGCTGGGTGGGAAGGAGTCTGGGATTTCCAGGGTGGGGTAAGTAGTGTTAGCCAGGTTGATGGAATCTCAGATATGGCATCTGCCTGCTGGCACTGTGAGGGGAGGGTTCAGAAAAGGGTAGTGTCGCCCTGGCTGGTGTAGCTCAGTGGATTGAGCGCGGGCTGCGAACCAGGTATCACAGGTTCGATTCCCAGTCAGGGCACATGCCTAGGTTGCAGGCCATGTCCCCCAGCAACCACACACTGATGTTTCTCTCTCTCTCTCTCCCTCCCTTCCCTCTCTAAAAATAAGTAAATAAAATCTTTAAAAAAAAAAAAAAAGAAAAGAAAAGGGTAGTGTCCTCTATCTGCTTTCCTGTGTGGGAGAAAGCTGTCCCCTAGCTTCTACCTTGATGATAGACACTTCAGTTCTTCCCTGTATGCCACTGTGCTGGAGCTCAGAGGGAGTGAGTCTGAGTAAGTCCATGTGTGGGTTCTTTAGGGGGAACTGTTTGGGACTCCAGAAGATTCTTCTACTAACTCAATTCCCATTGGTTTTTGCAGCCAGAAGTTACAGGGACTTCTTTCTGGCACTGGAACCCTGGGCTGGGGGACCTGGTGTGGGGCTGGGATTCCTTGATCCCAAGATATCCCTCCTGAATTTTTATCTGCTACCCGTGGATATGGGACCAGCCCGTTGTGTGTCTCTACCCTTCCTACCTGTCTGGATGGATGTGGTTTTCTTTAATTCCATAGTGGTCAGCCTTCCATTCAACTTGATTTCTGATAGTTCTGAGGGATTGTGGTTGTGTAAAGAGGTGAGCCATGTTTACCTATGCTGCCATCTTGAGCAGAAGTCTGCATTAAAATTTTTTTTTTCTTTTATTGATGTAGAGAGAGGAATTGAGGGAGAAAGGGAGAGAAACATTGATGTGAGATAGAGCAGCCATTGGTTGTCTCTTGCACATGCCC
Organism: Tonatia bakeri; assembly: GCA_004024845.1. Lineage (NCBI taxonomy): Eukaryota > Metazoa > Chordata > Mammalia > Chiroptera > Phyllostomidae > Tonatia > Tonatia bakeri. Next base: position 29,581 of record PVIA01006537.1, on the reverse strand, counting down.
CAACTGGGGGCTGAACCCACAACCCAGGCAGGTACTCTGACTGGGGCTTGAACCAGCAACCTTTGGGTTTTCAGGAGTATGCCCAACCAACTGAGTCACACCCACCAGGGCTCCTCTTTGCATTCATGTCTCTGTTTCATCCTGGCTCCTTGTGAACTCCTGTTCTTTGCTTGTTCTTTGTTTTCCTCTGTATGCCTAAGATTCTTAAAATTTTATTTCTATTCTGTCTTCTGTGTCAAGACCCCTATTTTTCCTGCCTGTGATACTTTTACAAGTGGATACACTATTTCACTGTCACTGCAAATTTGACATGTAAGCTGACTGTAGTTTTCTGTTCTTCCCAATCTACTGCTTTTTAAAATATTCTTTTATATTCCTTCTTTAATTAATACCTTTATCTTCCTAGTCACTGAGGCTGTGTTACGTGACTCTTTCCCATTATCACTAACACCCTGCCTTTTATTATGAGAAGGAAACTGAAAAGCAGTACAGCGGGCAGGTTTCGTTTGCCCTCATGTTAAGGCTTTATCACAATAATGTCATTATCCACATTTGAGGAATACAGAAAAGGCACTTTAGAAAATCCACATTGTTAGTAAGAAATAGAGCTGGGATTCTAGTTCACATCTGATTTATTCTAAATCTATGCTTTAAAATTCCTCAGTATCCTTCTCTTTGCTTTTGTTAGCACTGCTGACTAGTTTATACCTTAAGTGTATGTTCTGAATAATTTTTGTCGGTTCCTTTCAGGATCTCTTCTGCCTTTCTAGGGCTATATCTCTAACCATCCACACATATTAAATTTAATCATATGGAATCTTTCATACTTTATGTAATATGAAATACATTGTCAGTTCTCTGTTATGTACCTTTGTATCTCTACTGTTGTTAACTGAACCTGAAAAGAATACTTCCTTTCTTTTCCTTTAAGAGTTGGCTCAGATGCTACCTTCTCTGTGAATACTTGCTCAGACACTATAAATCAACATTTTCCCTTCTATTTCCACATACTTGGTGTTAACAATTATTTCGTTGTGTTTTATATTAAGTTTGCTTACCTGTTTGTCTTTTTCCACTGGATTGTAATTATTTGAAAATAGGCATGTGTTTATTTTACTATTTTTGTTCCCTTAAGGTATTTTGCTTAACTCTAAATGTCGCCATCTAATTTGCTTTTTTTAGGTATTGTGTGCTGTTTGTGACAATTTATTTTAAGACTTTTATATATTTAAAAAATCGATTATAAGTTTTCTGAAGTTTATAGCCACCATATGTTACCAGTGCTTAGTTTTATTATCACAACTGACTTAGAACATAGGATGGTGACTTCTTTTGAAATGTTGAGGATCTTTTTTTGTTTTATTAAATCTTTACCTGAGGACATACTTACATGGTTAAGAGGGGAAGGGCAGGAGAGAGAGAGAAGGAGAGAAACACTGTTCACTTGCCTCTTGTATGCACCTAGACCAGGGACTGAACCCACAACCCAGGCATATTCCCTGGCCAGGTTTCAAACCCCTGACCCTTTGTCCACGGGATGACGCTGCAGTGAACTGAGGTATGCTGGCCAGGTGGATCTTCTATTTTTTAAAACATAAAGGTTAACATTGTCTGGGTATTCTTGATATTTTTCAATTTTCTGAGCCTGGTAGTAGTCTTACTAACTTCTTGACAGTGTTGTTAAGGGACAGAGCTTCTCTATTTTGTATTTTTTCCATGATCTCTGCCCAGACACCTAGTAGATGGTAGATGGAAGGTCATCTAAGACTCCATATCAACAATACTATATTTTACCTAATTGCAAATTTACTTTTATCTTTTCTCGGTCTCTGCCTAGGATGTTAACCCATCCCTCTACCTGATCAATCTGTATGTGAATTCAAGATTTTTCATTTGTGTAAAGTTCAAATGCTGTTGTTTAGGTTTGAAATATTTTATCACCTACCTTTCCAAATTGTGAGGATTCAGATTTCTAAGAACATAGCAGATATTAAATACATGTCCATTCCTCCAGTTTTACCTTATCACTCCAAAGCTCGTCTTTGTTTATATTTATTTAGGGTGCTAGCTGTCAGTAAGTTAAGTTGAGATGTATGTGGCATCATGGTATAGAATGAGGCAGTAACAATTGTCTTTCAGGGGTTCATATTTTAATGTTGATGCATTGGGATATTTTAAAAAATTAATTTAAAATGGTTTTTTTTTTTTTGAGGGAATAACGCTGTGTTCCCATCCTTCACGTAGGAATTAGGTGTCAACTTGAATGAAAGGATGGAAAATGCATTCCTTTGTAAATGTCTCAGGATCTTTCGTGTTAAGATTTCCTAAAAATAGTGACATGTTAAATAAAATTGTATTCATTCATCTCAGACCTTTGGAAATATTGTGGTTATGAATCATAAATTTTAGTATTACTGTTGTTTTAGCTTATCCCCATTGTGGTGTAAATGTTTGAGAACTATTGGGTGTATTAGGAAATTCATACTTGTCAACACCTCTTTCGATAGTGTTTTCCCTTCTTGTCTGATGAAATGGCTTTTCTTTTAAGAAATGTTTAATTACGAGAATGCTCACATTAAAATCTCTTGACGCAAAAATCATCCTGTGAATTCTGGTTGTTTGTTACTGTGCTTTTAAGGTCCCAGAGAGGTTTTGTAAACTTACTGGATCTGCTTGAATCTTCGTTACTTGTGAATTTTGGTGTTTTTTTCAGGTGATTTTTAGTCTCCAGGCCTCAGAAAATGGGATCATTTGGATTTTAGATGAAATGAATTGGAATGTATAAGGGTGAAGCTTCAACCCATCTACTTAGAGTTTCTCAATGCTTTGAAGAGCTAAAAAACTCAGGTGTAGCTAAAATGGAGTTGCTATATAGATATTACTTTTCTGACCTCAATCCCACCTCAGAACCTCTTCTTTTTCTGCTGTTCTCTGTAGCTGCTGTTCTTAATCTTTAATCTCTTAAAACCTACTCACTTCCTCTCTCCACTTTTGAATAAATGACTTGTATTCTTCAGAAGTGGGGGAAAAGTCATTGAAAAAGAATTGCCTCATGCATCAGCCTTCTACCTATGTAGAACATTTTCAATTGTACCTTTGCTTACTGTTTTTCTTCCTGATCAGACCAAGGGGTGTTCCTTTACTATATGCTTTAGAACCTGTCTTTATTCCATTTCCTACCCTTTTTCAGTTTTAGACTGTCTCTCCCTTGACATGCCATGTTGAAGTTTCATGCATTCTGGAAGCACCAGAACCAAGGAACCAAGGAATGCTGCATGAAGAAATGTTCTGTGGTCAGTGCATTTGGGAAACTGATACAGTTGGAGAAAGGCTTATTGATACTAGTTATTGCTCTCACTACTTTTTCACCTTTCATTTATTTCTTAATTCCTAGCATTTTGCCTTTCAATATGACCACTATAGAAATTCTTTCGATAAGGTTACCTGACTACCAAATATAACAGTTCTTACTTGACTGCTGCTCCATTTGACATTGTTGTCCATTCCTCAGTCCTTGAAACTTCTGTTCTCTTTTCTTAGACTGTTCTTGGTCTCTTTTGGGGATCTCTTGCCCACTTTGCCTAGCCCTCAGGAACTCTCCCAAGCTCTGTCCTTGATTCTCTTTTACTCTACACATTGCCCCTTGGTGATCTCACATATCTTCATTACTTCAGCTATTCTCTATTCACATTGGACCCCAAGATATATTTTATTATTCTCCCAGTCCTCCATTCTCACTCATTCTAAATATTAGCTTTTTTTAAACATATCTATATGGCATAAGACTTTAAATCCAACACGTGTACAGTGAACACCACATCTTTTCTTTCAAACCTATTCTTTCATTTCATTTACACACATCTATACATGGTCATTCACAAGTATATGCCCACTGTTTGTCTTGATTACTGATAACCACACAGTTACTTAATTTTTGAACTCTTGACTCTTCCATCTTTCTTATTGATCATATTCTTCATCCACTGAGATCTACTGATTGTGATACTTTGAAATTTCTTCACTTTTAATATCACTAAGTTATAATTTAGAACTACCTTTATTTTTTATCTGGACTATTACTATTGTAGTTTCTTATCTGGTTCCTTGCTAATGGTCTTATCCTTCAAACTACTACCTAGGTAATTATCTGGATTCGTTTCTAGTTTCTATTATCTATTCTTTGTCATTAGAACAAAATCCATATATTTTAGAAAGGTGTCTGAGGTGTCTCCCTCCTGATTACTGCAGCAGACCTACTGAACTGTTTGCTGTACCATACTCTTTCTGCTGCTGCCTTTGAACACTCACTTTGCTTGGTGTGCCCTTCTCTCTGTCTTGACTCAGAAAACTTGTCTTTTAAGATTCAGTTTAAACATATGATCTTATGATCTAATTAGACAGCTTTAAGCATTAGGAACACAACTTTTCTCTAGAATTTACATTGCTCCGATAAATGTATATGTAATTTGTTTTATAGGACAGTTTAAGTCACACTATAGATAGTCAATATTTTTGATATGTGGATGTTCTAAGCTTTGTGGATATGGAATAGGGTTCAGGGCACATTCTATACCTGCAGAATGCCATTCTGTGAACTTCTAGAACACAGTGGCTATGCTTTATATATCTTCTCCATGGTGCCTAGCACAGTGTCTTATGTGTTAGCTATTGAAATGATTGCCTGAATGAACTCAGATTAAAGATTAGCTGGTGAGATGAGTCTTTGACCTAATATTAGTCCTGAAATTTAATGTTTTCTACATTTTAAAAAATTTTTGTTACAGTTGCATGACAAAATATCATTATGGAAAAATATTTGAAAAATCTTAATATATATTAAATTTTGTGATTGAATTGCTTATATGAATAACCAGTCCCCTATCCCCCTTCCCTCTGGCAACCATCAGTACTATTCTCTGTATCTATGAATCTGTTTCAGTTTTGTTGGTTGGTTTATTTTGTTCTTTAGATTCCACATGTAAGTGAAATGATGTGGTGTTTGTCTTTCTCTGACTTACTACACTTAACACAATACCCTCTAGGTCCATTCATGCTCTTGGCAAATGGTAAGATTTTCTTCTTCTTTTTTTTTTTATGGCCAAGTAATACTTCATTGTATATATGTACCACAACTTTTTTTATCTACTCATCTAGTGATGAGCATACAGTATGCTTCTATATCTTGGCTATTGTAAATAATGCTACAATGAACATAGGTGTGTATGTATTCTTTCAAGTTAGTGTTTCAGATTTCTTCTGAAGTATACCCAGGAGTAGAATTGCTGCATCTTAAGGACCCTTCACACTGTTTTAATTTTTTGAGGAACCTCCATACTGTTTACCACAGTGGCTGCCACCGATTTGCATTTCCACTGACAGTGCACTAGGGTTCCCTTTTATTCACATCCTTGTTAGTACTTGTTTGTTGATTTATTGATGATAGCCATTCTGACAGGTGTGAGGTGATATCTAATTATAGTTTAATTTGTGTTTCTCTGATGTTGATCCACATGATTATTAGTGGCTACACACTGTTGTGTGTATCGTGATCCACATAACTGTATTCCTACTGATAGATATTGTACTTACTTCCTTTTTAAAAAATAATAAATAAACAATGTGATAAATTAAAAAATTTTACTTGGTTGATTTTCTCCTTAGCTATAATTCCTAGATGTGGGAGTACCAGGTCAAAGGTCATGTTTATTTTTAAATTTTGATGCATACTATCAAACTATTCTCAAGAACAGTGTTCATAGTATTACTTATTTCTGACAAACTTTGTAAAGGCTGAACTAATGAGTATTAGTATTCCAAGAGTCTTGGAAATTTATGTAAAACCTATAATTTTAAGGTGTTATATATAATTACCTTATGCTGACTTCATGAAAATTTTTTTGTTTAATTCTACCGTAGGATAAAGTTACTAATTGATTTTCTACTAATTGATTTTCTCTTATTACTAATTGATTTTCATTTGGCAGGTTCTAACTTTACACATGCTACATTCCGTTAATATAGTCAAATTATAAATAGGAGAACTTGTATTTAAAAGAACACTTAATATAGATCTCTTAGAAGCACTAGTAATCAGCTCTCTTTGGTTTCATCAATTTGATTCTGATTTATTTAGAATATAATTTTCTTTATTGGGTATTTTTCAGAGGACCCAGTTTCAGAAAAATTGTAAATTGTGATATTAGACTAATATCAAAGTAGTAGTGATATTTAAATGTGAAATTTTATAAGATGAACCATGACAGATTTTAAATAGGTGAGTTTCTGAATTACTTAGAAGTTGATTATATTTTGATAATAATTGACCACATTTGGCTATGCTTGAAATCTGGGAAATTAACCCATTAAGTTAAAAAAAAAATCGTAGAAATGTGAACTTGGAGGTTCTGGTTAGCCATTTGACTTCTCCTTTCTGTCTCACCCTGTTCCTCTTTATTCTGTGTTGTTTTGAATACTGAAGAGTAGTAAAAATAGCACTGAACAGGGCTGGTCTTTATATCTATGTGTCTCATCTTTTTATACTTTTATAGATCGTCTTACCAAGGTAAAATGCTTGCCTGTTCCTTCCCTTTTCCCACATTGTCATTCTCCCCTCTTTTTCCTTCCCAAATAATTCACTGCTTTTTGCCCTTGCCAAGATGCCCCTCCTTCAACACACACTCACACAGTTATATACACACACACACAAATGCTTGCTTACCTATTTTGGACTTGTATCTTGGACTTGAATTAATCTCAACTAGGCTCCTTTGTCACTCCAGAGAGGGAATACTGGTAGTGAAGATGGGAGATTGGAGTTGTAGGTTTTAGAAAAAATTAGATAATGTTAAGATTAATATTAACATATTATTTCCCATTTTAAAAAATTGATTTAATTTGGTGAAGGTCAGTGGAGACTTGACATGGACAGTCTGATTGGATGTCAGCAGAAAAGCAACTAAATAAAACTTTCGCTCTCCTTCTTTCTTTTCACTTTCCTTTTTTTTCTCCTTCTCTTCCCCTCTTTTTCTACTTTCTCTCCTATTTTCTTTTATCCTGGCTGAAAACTGAAAGATGGATTGCAGTCAAACAAGATGAATCAAGTTGGTCCATTGAGATGATGTTATGGGTAGAGATGATGGTAACTTAGACTAGGGTACTGACAGTGAAATGAGTAGAAATCATTGAATTTGAGAACTATTTAGGATGTAGAATAGACTCCATGACTTGTTACTGCAAAGACATCTGCATTATCAAAAGGATAGTTACTTGTGACATAATTTATCTGATCTAGAAAGAGACGACATAGAAAGGAAAACAAAAGTTGAAAAGGAAAGTCAGCTTTATAAGGAAGTAATTGATTTGCTCACAAATCGTTTGAAATGTTTGTAAAGAACCACTTTTTACTGCTGTCTGATCTAACCGAAACAAGGGGTTGGCGAATTTTTATATGTCAGTAACTTAAGATCAAAATAGGAATATCTTACGTTTTGAAAACATCACCGTTAGATTTATCTTGTGGCAAGACAAAAGAACAAGGATTGGTCTTCTTTCCAGAAATAGAAAAAAGAACTGAACAAAATATATAAAAGAACACTTTTCAAGACATGAGATATGAGGCATGGGAGGAATCTGATCCCTGATTGGTGGAAAACAGACGAGGTGAGCTCTATGATTACTCCAACTTACTGCCTGGAGAGAGTTTTCCAGACTTGGTGCCTGGCGAAGGAACTCAGATGGAGCCTGTCTAATTGAGGATACCAAACTGGAAGTTCACAGAGGCTGAGGTGGCTATAGTTCATAAAAGAAAGTACTGGAGAGGAGGGAGCTCATACTCAGAGAGAATTTGGACACTTGCAGATGTGTCCCGCCAGTCTTTAGCTGAGTATTAATCAGAAGATAGGAGTGAGGAGGCTGCTTGAACTAGAAGAAGAAATATCTGAAAAGATCACTGGAAATAATTCTCAGAGCTTATACAAGGTCAAGAATAGTTCCTGTTCTTACCAGCTGACATGGAAAACATAACTCATGAAGCATCAAGTAGGCTAATGGGTGGCTTTTTGCTTCAGTATAGGGCCAAATTAGCCCTAGAATAAATGCTGCCCTAGTCCTTCATAATAAAGCTTAAAACAATACTTGAAAGAATCAGACTAAGTTTTAAGTAGTCTGACTGCAATGGAGAGCAAAACTGAAGAAGATTTATAGGAATAAAGAAAACTCAGCATCCAACAGGCTAAAAGTAACAATATTTGACATCAATAAAAAATTAGCAGATATGTAAAGAAGTAGGAAAATTGGATTCATGAAGAGAAGAAAATGTAATCAATTAAAAATGACCTAGAAATGTCACATCGATAGTGTAAGAACATCAAACCAGTTTTATAACTATATTCAGTATGTTCAGGAAGGTACAGGAAAGAATAAACATGTTAGTATAGACATGAAAGTTTAAAATCCAAATTGAACTTCTAAAATTTAAAACTACAATATAGGAAATGAAAAATATATTGGATGGAATTAATGGCAGATTAGACATTGTATAAGAAAAGATTAGTAAACTTGAAGGCATGACAATAGAAACAATAAAAAAAAAACAAACAGAAAGTGAGCTGTGGGAAAACTTGAAGCACTCTAAGTATTTGGAGTCCCTGAGCCAGGGTAGGGGAGGGGTGGGCACGTAGAACAAATATTTAAGAAATGATGAGCAAATGTCTTCTAAATTGAATAAAAACTATAAATCTATAAATCCAAGAAGCCAAAGAACACAAGCACAAAAAAAATCATGGGAAAAACATAAAACTACACCAAGGCACACCAAATAAGAGCCAGAGGAAAAAATATCCATTTTTGGGCAATAAAGATACAAATGGCAGCATATTTCTTGTTGGTTACAATGCATGCCAGAAGACCTTTGAGCAATACCTTTATAATACAGGAAGTAAAGATATTTTAACTTAGAATTCTGCTCTTGGGAAAAATATCTTACAAGAATGAAATCAAATGAGTGCATGTAAGTCTGGTAAAATCTGAGTAAGAATACTGTAGTTATGTGAGATGTTATTTTTGGGCAAAGATAGTGAAGGGGGTACTATTTTTTGTGAGTCTTAAGTTATTTCAAAATTTAAAAAGTTTTAATAATGTTTTAAAAAACATACTTTTTCAGATATACAAGAATTGAAAGGATTCACCATCAGCAGAAGTATACTTCAATAGATGTTAAGATACTAAAGGAAGTACTTTAGGCAAAGAAAAACAATACCCTGTGGAAATCTAGACCTATACAAAGAAATGAAGAGTACTAGAAATAGTAACTATATGAGTAAATAGTCATGCACTGCTGAACGATGGGAATACATTCTGAGAAATGAATTATTAGACAATTTTGTCATTTTGTGAATATCATAGAGTGCACTTACCCAAACCTAGATGGTGCTACTACACATGTAGGCTATAACATATAGCTTATTGCTTCTAGGCTATAAACTTGTATGGTGTGTTACTGTACAATACAGCATGAGATTAACTCAAGTACAAGAGAAAATTACACAGTCGAGACATGGTGAACACTAGACATAAGAGGCTACTGCTGGTGTAAAAAGCAAACCTTTACAGGGAACTTTTTTTATAAGTAGAAATAGTGTAGTCTAATGATAAAATACAGTATAGTAAATACACAAACCAGTAACAGTTGTTTATTATTATTATCAAGTATTGTATACTGTATATAATTGTACATGCTACACTTTTATATGCCTGGCTGCACAGCAGGTTTGTTTAGCCCAGCATCACAACAAGCACGTATGTGAGTGCTGTGTTGTGCTATGACGTTATGGTGTAACTAGTCGATAGGAATTTTTCAGCTCAATTTTAATCTTTGGGAACACTGTCATATAAGCAGTCTTTTGTTGACCAAAATGGTGTGTAAATGTATAGGAAACTTTTCTTCTTACTATTTAAGTCTCTTTGAAAGATAGTAGACTCTTCAAAGCAAAAATAGTGACTGTATTTGAGGGTTTATAACATATGTAGAAATAAAATATATGATGACAGTAGCACAAGGTCTGGGAGGGGAGAAATGGAAGTATAATATTGTAAACTTGTAGTGTATCTGCAATAGTTTAAGACTATGATAGTGAATATTATGGACAGCATTGTTTCTCCCCCAAATTCGTATGTTAAGCCCTAACCTTTAATGTGACTATATTTGGAAATGGGGCCTTAAGTGTGGTATTAAGCTTCAGTGTGGTCTTAAGGTTGGGGCCCTAATCCAGTGACTGGTACCCTTAAAAGACGACAAATACCAGGTGCACATGCACTGGAAAGGGCCTGTTGCTATGAGGACACTGCAAGAAAATGGCTGTCTGAAAGCCAAGGATAGAGGCCTTAGAAGAAAGCAGCACTACTGTCACCATGGTCTTGGACTCCTACCTTCAATTTCTGTGAAGTCACTCAGTGTGTGCTATTTTGTTATGGCTCCAGTAGTCTAAGACAGTTGCTGATACATACCTTAAAACTGAAGGCAACTACCACAGTAATAGAGAGTTAAGCTAATAAGAGAGAGGGGATACAATTTAATGAAAGTATCAGCTGATCCCAAAGAAGGCAGAAAAAGGAATGGGGAAAAAGGAACACATGAAACAAACAGAAAACAAATGGCAAGATGGTAGGTAGATTTAAACCCAAGCAAAGCAATAATCATATTAAGTGTAAGTAGTCTAAACATCCCAAGAAAAAGGCAGAGATTTTCTGATTGGATTTAGAAAAATTGAACAAGATCTAACTATATAAAACTGATAAGAAATTTATGTTAAACATAAAGACAAAAGTAGATTAAAAGTAATACCTTGCACTAGTCAAAAGAAAGCTGGGATAGCTATTTTCATATCAGACAAAGTAGATATTAGAGTAGAAACTATTACCATGGGAAAAGTATCATTCGATAAAGGTAAAGGGGACACATAGGTATACCATTTTTAAATGTTGGTGCACTGAGTAATAGGGTTAATAAAAATAGACAAAGACTAAATAGAATTGCAAGGAGATATAGATAAACAATGCTAGGAATTTTAATACTTAATTTTTTAAAAAATTTATTTATTTTTAGTGGAAGGTAGAGAGAAGGAGAGTGAGAGAAACGTTGGTCGCCAGACTTCCGCATACCCCCAGGTGGGACTTGACCCACGACCCAGGCAAATGCCCTGATGGGGAATCAAACCAGCCACCCTTTGGTCTGCAGGACATCATTCAACCCGCCAAGTCACAGCCACACCAATCAGGGCAGTATTCCACTTTCAATAAAAGAAGAAAGAGACGGAAAATCAGTAAGGAAATGAGAGATTTGAATGATTCTAACTACCACTTTGATATTTATGGAACATTGTGCCCTACGACAACTAAAGACATTTTTTTCAAGTGCACGTGGGATATTGACTAAGACTGACCAATTATAGGTCAGAGAACAAGTCTCAATAAATTTAAAGAGATGCAAACCACACAAATATGTTCTCTGACCATGATGAAATTAAATTAGGAATCAGTAGCAGAAAGATCTTTGGAAATTCTTCAAGTATTTGGAAACTGAATTACATATTTCTAAATTACTCATGGGTCAAAGAAGAGGTAGAAGGGGAAATTAGCCCTGACTGGCATGGCTCATTGCGTTAGGCATTGTCCCACAAGGCACAGAGAGAAGGGTCATAGATTTGATTCCTGGTCAGGACACATGCATGGGTTGTGGGCCAGGTCTCCAGTTGGGGGCGTTTGAGAAGCCACAGATCGATGTCTCTCTCGCACATTGGTGTTTCTCTCCCTCTCTTTTTCCCTTTCTTCCCCCTTTCTAAAAATAAATAAAAATCTTTTTTTTAAAAAGGGAAGTTAGAAAGTATTTGAATTGAATGAAAATCAAAACGTGTCAAAAGTTTTGGGGTGCCACTAAAGCAGTAATCAGGGAAATTTAAAGCACTAAAAGCCTGTGTCAGAAAAGGACAAATGTTCTCAAATCAGTGCTCTCAGTTTCTACCTGAAAAAGTAGGAAAAGAAAAACAAAGCTAAAGAAGGTGCAAGAAATAATTAAGATCAGAGCAGAAATAATAGGAAACAAAAACATTGGAGGAAAAAGGAAACCCAAAACTGGTTCTTTGGAAAGATCAGTAAAATTGGTAAATAGCTACCCAGAGTGAGTAAGAAAAAAATAGATAAAAGGCACAGATTACCATTATCAGGAATGAAATAATTGGCATGGTTAGGTTGTACAGATGTTAATGTACAGATGGTTAGGTTGTACTAAGGAAATATTATGAATTATTATATGGCAATAAATTTGATAAGGGATGAAACAGACAAAGCTTTGAAAGACAGAAACTACCCAGGTTCACTCAAGGTGTAATAGATAACATGGTTAGTGCTAAATATTTTGAACAAATTGAAGGCCTGGATGACTTCACTGGTAAATTCTACCAAATATTTAAGGAAGAAATAATATAAATTATATATAAGCTTTTTAAAAAATTGAAAAGAAAGGAATACATGCTAACATCATTACTATCATAGCAAAACCAGATGAAGACTGCATAAAAAGACAAAAAAACCAGTGTGTATCATTTATAGATATATAAATTCTTAAAAAATTTTAGCAGATTGAATTCTAACGGTAATTAAAAAGGATAATATACCACGACAGGGAATTGGAACTTGTCTTGGTAATGTAAAATTGGCTTAATATATAAAAACCCATTGGTGTGTAATTAATCATATTACCCAACTAACACCAGATAATCATCTCAATAGATAGAAAAGACATTTGACAAAAATCTGTATCTTTTTCTGGTAAAAGATCTCAGCAAACTAGAAATACAGGGGTACCTATCTCCTTAACCTGAAAAAGAGCATCTGGGAAAAAACTACAGCTAATATCATGCTTAATGGTGGAAAAGTAAATACTTTCCTCTTAAGATCAGAAGTAAGGAGAGAATGTCTGCTTTCACCATTTCTATTTTTACTGGGTATTTTAATGTAATAAGGCAAGAAGAAATAAAAGACTGGAAAGAAGGGAAAATGTCTTTTACAGAGAGACACGATCATCTGTAGGTAAAATATAAACATCTGTAATAAGATAAATAAGGGAGTTCTGTAAAATCTCTTGGTGCAAAATTAATACAGTTCAGTTTTATTTCTCTAATATATTGTGCTGAATGGTAGCCCCCAAAAGATGGGTTCATTCATAATCCCTGGATCTTGTGAATTTTACTTCATTTAGAAAGAGTCTTTGTAGATGGGATGAATTAAGGATCTTGAGATAAGATCATCCTTAATTATTCAGGTGGGTCTTGAATCCAATAACAAGTGTCCTTATAAGACTGAAGCTGAGGGAGATTACACACAAAGAAGGTGATTTGTGGATAGGGGCAGAAATTGAAGTAATGTGGATGCCAAGAAATGCAAAAGAATGTTGACGGTAACCCGAAGGTAGGTGAGGCATGGAATGGGTCGTGCTCTAGTCCCTCTGGAGGGAGTGCCAACACCTTGACTTTGGACTTTGGGCCTCCAGAAACTAAGAGAATAAATTTCTGTTGTTTTAAGCCATCAGGTTTGTGATAATTTGTTAAAGCAGCCACAGGGAACCAATGGTATACATACTAGCAAAATTATAAAAATTATGCAGCTTACAATATCAGAAATACAAAATAGGTATCACTCTGATAAAATGTCTGTAGGTGTGTACATTGGAAACTTAAAAACATTTCTGAGAGGAATTAAAGAAGACAAGTAAATGATGTGTATCATATTCATGGATCTGAAGACTGAATTGTAAGATGTCAGTTCTCTCCAAATTGATATATAGATTCAGCATAGTCTCAATTAAAATTCAGTAAGCTCTTTAATAGAAATGGATAAACTCAGTCTAGTATTCATATGAAAATGCCAAAGATCTACAGACCAAACCAGATTTAAAAAAAGGAAAAGAAAAAGATGCAAGACTTAACAATACCTGACTTCCAGACTTACTGCACAGCTACAGTAAATAAGATAAAGTGATATTGGCATGAAGGTAGATTGGCATAAATGGAATAATTAACTCACTTATTAGCTGATTTTCAGTGCACTAGTAAAGACTGTTTGGTGGAGACAGAATGATGTTTCTAATAAACAGTGCTGGAATAGCTGTTATATGCAAGAAATTACTGATATACAAAACTTAACTCAATATGTATCATAGACCTAAAGGTAAAACCTGAAATCACAAAACTTACAGAAGAAAACAGGAGAAAGTACCTGTGACCTTTGGTTAGGCAAAATTTCTTTACCACAACACTATATACATGACCAGTAAAAGAAAAATTTGATAAAGTGGACTTCATCAAGATTTAAGAATTTTTGTTCTTTGAAAGGTAACTGTTAACAGGATGAAAAGACACAGACCTGGAGAGAAAAAAGGATTTCTGTCCAGAACTGTCAAAATTTATCAATAGAAAACAAAGCCAATAAAATTGGTAAAAAATGTGAACAGGCACTTTCACAGAAGATACAGAATGGCAAATTAGTCATTTGGAAATGAAAATTAAAATGACAGTGATATATCACTATACACGTATTAGAATTTCTAAAATGTGAAAGTCCTACCAAATCTCATGTTCCCAAGTACATAGAGCAACTTGAGTTCTCTATACAGTGCTGGTGGACATACTGAAATGGTAAAACTACTCTGGAAAACAGCTTATCAGTTTTTTAAAAAGTTAAAAAATCATGTATATATGTATGTAAGATTCATTTATATTAAATTCTAGAAAATGCAGACTAATAGGAACAGAAAGCTGGGTTGAACAAAATAGTGGTGCAGAGAGGAATGGGAGGGAGGAATTTAAAAGGCTTATGGAAATGTCTTTGGGCAGGATGGATATATTTCATTATCTTGATTTGGGTATTGGTGCCATGATTGCCTACCTATGTCAGGAGTTATCAAAATTTATATTTTAAATATGTGCAGTTTGGCAGAAGGGGACCCTCCAATTCCAGGAAGATCTGCTGCGGAAAGTAGCTATTTCATAGTTCAGATAGTTCCAGCCAAGTTGGAGGCATAGGTGGAAACCCTTCGCTTCCTCACACAACCAAAAGGAGGATAACAACCAATCTAAAATCAATGTACAACCAGAAGTGCCAGAAAGTCAAACTGCATAGAACTCCGACAAGCAAGGAATTAAAGAAATAGTCAACTAGAACAACCAGAGCCGTGCACCAAGACAAAGAAATAGGGCCCAAATGAAAGAATAGAGAAAAGCTTCAGAAAGAGGCTAAGTGATGAGGAGGTAGCCAACCTATCTGATGGAGAATTTAAAGCCCTGGTAATCCAAATGCTCACAGAACTGATTGAGCTTGGTCAAAAAATGAAAAAAACAAATGAAAAATACCCAAAATGAAATAAAGCAAAATATTCAGGGAACCAACAGTGACAGGAAGGAAACCAGGGCTCAAAGCAATGATTTAGAACAAAAGGAAGAAATAAATATCCAACCAGAAGAGAATGAAGAAATAAGAATCCAAAAAATGAAGAGAGGCTGAGAAATCTCTGGAACAACCTGAAATGCTCCAGTAGGAACATTCTCTAGAAGGAGAAGAACAAGAGCAAGAAATTGAAAACTTACTTTGAAAAAATAATGAGGGAAAATTTCCCCAATCTGGTGAAGGAAACAGACTTCCAGGAAGCCCAGAGAGTCCTAGAGAAGTTGGACCCAAAGAGGAGCACAACAAGGCACATCATAATTAAGTTACCCGTGATTAAAGATAAGGGCAGAATCCTAAAAGCAACAAGAGGGAAGGAAAGAATTACCTACAAAACAGTTCCTGTAAGGCTATCAGATGATTTCTGAAAAGAAATTTTGGAGGCAGGAAGGGGCTGGAAAGAAGTATTTGAAGTCATGAAAGAAAGGCAAGAATCTACATCCAAGATTACGCTATCTAGCAAAGCTTTCATTTAAAATGGAAGGGCAGGTAAAGTGCTTCCCAGAGAAGATCAAGTTAAAGGAGTTCATCATCACCAAGCCCTTATTTTATGAAATGTTAAAGGAACTTATCTAAGAAAAAGAGGATCAAAACTATGAACAGTAAAATGACAACAAACACAACTGTCACCAAATGAACCTAAAAGTAAAACAGCGACAGCAAAAACTAAGCAAACAACTAGAACAGGAACAGAATCAGAGAAATAGACATCATCACATGGAGGGATTTCATGGGGAGGAGGAAGGGAGGAATAGGGGGAAAACAGTACAGGGAAGAAGCATAATTGGTAGGCATAATATAGATGGGGAGAGGTCAAGAAGGGTGTAGGAAACAGAGAACTCAAAAAACTTATATGTAAAACCCATGGACATGAACTAAGTGGGGGAATACTGGAGGGTTGGGGGGTACAGGGTGGAGGGGGGAGAAAGAGGGAGAAATGGGAAAAACTGTAATAGCATTATCAATAAAAATACTTAAAAAATAAAGTAGCTATTTCATAAAACTAAAAATGCAGTTTATTATATGTTAATTACATCTATAATAAAGGTGTTGAAAAAGTCACCAAGTCATGTTTCATTCAGAGAGTAGAAAGATTACTGATGACAACTTAAGAAGCCATAAGACAGGTAAACAAGTAGAGCTCATTATAAAGAGCTGTACCATGGAAGATATTTTATGGTTTTATAAATTTACTGTGTGATCACAAAGAAACCTGACCAATATTCAGGAATATAATGATTTTTCAATTATTCACTTCACCTTCAGACAGCTCTTTTTCTTATATACCTTTTTGACGTACTTGTTGAAATACTACGTAATATTTTGTTTTCTGTTTCACTTCGTATAAACCTCTTTCTGTGCTTTGTACCTAATTAAATAAATATGTAATAGCCGCACCTTTAATTTTGTTGCATGAATTAAATGAGTTTGTTAATTTAGGGGACTGATTTATCATGGTCTTAAATAGTAAGTCATCTGTAGTAGAATCCAGCAGAGTATTATAATACTGTGTCACTTTAAAACTTAACAATTTCCATGGAATCAAATGATAGTAGGAAAGCATAAAATTGTGTTAAACTTGAGTTAAAAATCACATCAGAAAACATGTTCATTTGTAAAAAGACCTTTATCAGTCATTTGTTTGTAGGAAATAATGTAGCTGTATCATTTTGGTAGGGTAGGATGTGTGGATTGAAACAATTATTATTTCATTTAAAATATAATGATAAAATTATAACAGTGCTTTTAAAGGCTGAAGGTCACGACTCTTGATTTAGTATATTGCTATCTAGAGTACAGGTGGGTGCCATTCAAGTGTTGGGGATGTCATTTTGTAGATCTCATTACATAAAAAGTATTTGGTTGTTTTTGGCATGAAAGATACAGTATGAATTTAATTATATGAGAACCCAAAACTCCATTTTTATTGATGAACTCTCACAAAGAGTATGTTATTTGAGTTGATGAAGCATAGGTTTCTTTCAAATGTACATTTATAGCTGTTAAAGATACAAATAAAAATTAGGATTAAAATATGAATAGAAATTAGAATAGAAATATATAGTAGAAATACAATTATCTGTGTCTTTAAAAAATACAAATTTAATGTAGTAGGAATATATGTAGATATTTAGAAAGGTATTATCTTGTAAATCATAGGTCAGAAATAATAAAACTTTGATTTTCTTTCCACTCTCCCTTTTCTAATTTCTTTTCTTTAGCGTTGTTGAAGTTAGACAAATAATTTATGTAACCCAAGTTGGAGTCTTCCTTCTAGATATAACCATCACCCCTTAAAGCTAAGAGAAATTGTTTATTTTCTGATGAATAGGTAGTTCATTGTAATGTGATCAGTTTAGTTACCATGTTTGCCTTATATTTTAAAAAAGTATTCTTAACATACATATTAAAGGTGTGTGCCTATGCTATTTTACTTTATAAAACCGTTATTTATACTTTAAAGCAATATTAAAGCAGTTTTAAGAGTACATTTTTCTATTGTAGTTATTTTAACTGATTTTATTATAAAAAATATTCAGTATTATAATTTATCATTGCTTTAAATATTTCTGATAGTTTGCTAATGTGACTGTAGGAGTTTATACTATCTGTTAGTAACAGTAGCACTACTCTGTTATTCCTAGATTTTGTTTTTTGTGTTGTACCTTAATCTTATATAATTCTTTTTTTCTGGTGTTTAAATTCTTTGACTCACATACTCAGGGTTGAATAAAACAAACTTTTAAACCATCCATTCAAGGGAAATGCCTTGCATCTTAAATCAGAACTTAAAGGAGAGAGGATTTAGAACCTTTTTTTTTTCACTTCTTAATTAAAATTCACTGTTAGGTAGATTCTTTGCATTTGTGGTTGTTGAAATTTCTAGAAGTTGCAGTTCAGTGTGTAAATTTTTAGTTATGGTTTTTTAAGTAACTTGTGTTACAAGTTTTAAGGTCCTCTATACTTTGTTAGAATGATATTTTATGTGATTTGTTTGGCAAAGGTAGAACATACTTTCACCTCCCAGTTCTCATTTATAGGATGTCTTAAATGTAGGCTTTCAGATAAATTTAAATGGATTTGTTTTATAGAGAAACTTGTCTCTCAGATCAGATACACTGCTGTTCACAGTAAACGTAGGGTATGTGTGAAATGGAAATGGTGACATTTATTTCTCAGGAGCATGCTACTAAAAAGTTTTGCATGCATATATAATTTTCTTTGTCTAAATCTGGCATCTTTTAGTAATCTGTTAATCCTAAAGTCCTTATCTTTCGTAGGCATTCTGAACTCTTTCACTAAGATACCTGATTGCTTTTAAAATCTTGACTTTGTCTTGTCAAATAGGTTTAGAATTAACTGGTACAAACAGGTGTAGCTCAGAAGTGATTTCATCAGTAGCCATTTGTTTCCGACAATTAGGGATTAACATATCAGTGAAATGCATTGGTTTATTTTCTACTCCAGAAATTAAGGAACTGGCCATACTTTTAAAGAACATGCCACAGTTTTTGAAAACTTTAGAATTTGGAAGGTTTACTGTGAATGTGTCTGGGTATGTATGAGAGATAGAAGGAGATTTTATTTTTCTCTTTGGAAAATATATTTTGGCTCAGGACTGATTCTCTACTTCCTCCCCACAGAATTTCGTGTCTTAGATGTGGCAGTAAAAGAGGTTCATTTGATATATGTAGAATGTTTCTATTGAGCTCAGATTAGAGTTTAAAATTAGGTTAGCCAGTTGATTTATCTTCCAAATTTCATATTTTGAACTCTTGACAGTTCAAAGTGTCATTCATATCAAACAGGGAAGTTTTCTTGGGTTGTGCAGTGATTCATCTGTTTTCTGATTTTCTAATGATTGTTAGTTCTAGAATACTTCTGAGTTATTAAATTCTTTGTGTCATGATTCAGTCCTTTAAACTTAGTTTATATGCATAAATAAAATGTGAACTGAAGTATGAACATACTGAATTATTTCCTTGGTTGACCCTACTAGAGTTTGAATTCAAATGTCATCATTCATGTTAATGGTTATTGAGTCTTTATCACACTTAAACATGTAGAATTTAAAATGTTCACCATTTCAGAAAAATATTTAGGATATTCATTTGTTTCACATGGACAAAAATATAGTCCACTTGTGAATTTGAAATAGTCTCATATGTTCTAGTAGTTCTTAAGTCAAAAGTACCATGCCACTTTAATATATGAAATGTGACACAGCACAACTGTGGAGGAATATTTCAAATGTAATCTTATGGTAAAATATTTTCAATATGATGTAAGTTACATGTGATACTTTACAGGCATTGGGGCCTTTATTTTATTTGTATATCTTGATTTTTCCCACATTTGCCGTATTTATAAGTATTTTTTTTTGTCTTTGTTACTTAAATACATGGCACCATATTGTTGAGAAAATGTCTTAAGTGCTTATAAAAAAGGAAGTGATTAATTTTGGAATAAAGGCAGTTTTGACCTTAATACTGGTAGAAATGGTTTAAAAGTATTAAATTTGAAACTTGTTGCTCAGTTTTGAGGTAGTCTCAACCTCCCAGTTCTCTAAAATGTATTAGGATAGTTTGGTAATGATGCATATTTGACAAGAAAGGCAAATTTTACATGTTTCTGAGGTTAAACCCTGCAAGTGAAATGATTAAAATTCACAATTTTGATATAAAAAATTCCCTCAAGAAATTTAATTATACCACTCCAAATTATGGAAACTAAAAAACACCGTGAAGTTTTTCAGTGAAATATTTAATCAGTAAATAAAACACTGTGGAATTATGCCTCATAGATTCAATGTTTTTTTGGACTTAAAGTGTGTTAACTTACTATATTTGATTTTTAAATAGACACCAAATCCTACCGCAAGCGAGTTTATTCCTAAAGGAGGATCAACCTCCAGGCTGAGTAACGTGTCCCAGTCAAATATGTCTGCCTTCTCTCAAGTTTTCTCTCACCCATCCATGGGAAGTCCTGCTGCTGCTGGATTAGCCCCAGGTAAGTTGAGTAACTGTTTCCAGTGAGTTCCAGATACCAAATCTGTAAGCACCATTTGCTATTAGTTTATCAGAACTGAAATTGTATACTTGGATGATTCACATTTGAACACATTGTGAGTTTTATGTTCTAGATTTTGGTACCATAGTTAAAAAATTGAAAGCAGAGTTTAAATATGAACAAAAATTATATATCAGGGTATTTAAAAGCACAGAAATAAATTTAAAGAAGAAACTCGTTCTTTAGGAAAAATATCTATCTGGGTTTAGTATTTCCCTTTTTAAAAAGTCAATGATAATGCTACTTCACTTAAAAACTTCTCTAAGAGCATAAGAAAAAAGTATTGATGTGTATATGTGTTTCAAAAGTCCTTTTGTACTACATTTCTAAGTAACACTCTTTATTATTCAAAACACATGTTTAGATGTATTTATTAACTTTTAGATGTTTGATTATAAATCTGTAATAGTAATTTTTAATTGGATAAAGTATTATAAACAATAGTAGGAAGGAAGTGTAAAAGTAATAGGGGTCATTGAGGTAGGGAAAACAGTATTTCTCAATTGTTTTCTTCCAGGTTTAGCCATAATGACAGAAGAATTTGAACAAATGTACTTAGACCCCAGGGGTCCTGGGGAATGGTTCATAGTGACCCTTTGACAACTTTTTTTAAGCCTCTCTCTTTTATCTTAAAAATTCATGCAACTTTTATATTCTAATTCATGACATAAACATTTATTATAATATAAAAATATGAAACAGTTTTTAGGTAATTAACATCACCCATTTCTAGTGGTCTATACCTTAATCAGAAAAGTGAGGTATGCAAAACTACATTGAATTATCATAAGTGCTGAGCAGGTTATCTTGTGTCTGTAAAATATGTGAGTTCTCCACACAGATTTTGTATGTATATTAAATGAAGCCAAAATACTAACTAGATCAGCCTGGAACTAGCACTGCCTGCAGGGCTTAATCAAATTAGACAGTCGTTGGTTTTGATACTGGTATGGAATCAAGGACCTTTTGGGGAAGAATGAGAGAAGGTAATGATGACTTTATGGAACAGAAGATTTGGTTTAGCATGTAAAGTATCAAGTGTACTCAGAGACTAAGTAACCTTGTGTTGCCCTGGGTTTATCAATACTTCCTTCCCTTCCCTTCCTCTCTCACTCTTCCCCTCCACTCATGCCTTCTACCCTTCAACCCCTTTCCCTTCACATGTTTCCATACCTTTTCTTCAACTTTGGCTCCTTTCAGGTTCAGTTACATTTGTAAACATTTTCCCTAGAGAACAGTGTCAGAATTGAATATCCCTGGTAGTCTAAAAGTTTTACTTGTAAGTAATGTACTACTGTGATTTTTCTCCCAGTGAGGTGTGTTCACATTGTGTACATGAGCATAATTTGCATGTCAGCTATACCTCTAAAATTTCTTAGAGATTGTCTAGACTTCTGAGAAGTTTTTATAAAGTGCTCAACAATGGTATTCATATACCAATAGAAAACTTCGGCTTTTGTAATTAAGCACCAATATATTTTGGCATAATAACACATCTTCCTTTGTTTCAAAAATAAATATTTTGTTTACATCATTGGTCAGACTAGTTCAAGCTTGCTATTTAAAAAAAAATAGGCTTTTTAAATATTGGAGGCATTAAAAATGTCAAAGGGAATTTTAGACCTTGAAAATGTTTAGTTAAGAAATCCATTGATGTTGGGGTGTTTAAGCTTTTCCGTAGGTATTACCTTGTGTTTAGGTGTTTTATTGGCCCCAGTTGAATATTATAACCTAAATTTGGGATGAAATTAATTAATTTAAAACTTAAATTAGATGAGAAACTATTTACTCTTCTACAAAGCTCTAATGTTAAATTGGTCCTTCTATTTCTTATTGATGAGAGTAATTACTGTCTGGAACAGTTGGAAGTAGGTCAGTATATTATATTAAATATATTCCTAAATTTTTTATACATGTTATTTAAAAATAATTCTTCATTTCAAATGACAACAAAGCTAAAATAGTTTCCAAAAATAGATGAATAGTTTTGCATTTATTATTTCCCCATATTTTCTTGTTTTAGTTAATGTTTCAACACTCTCTGGAAATGAGCAAAGAAAAAATTAAGTCTGACTTATTTTCAGAAAAACCATTTACCCCTTCAGTGTCTTTCATTACTTCTTATCCACAAGTGATACTTTTTTCAAGGCCTAAGAAGAGTTCTTGACATTCTCCTTTAAGGTTGTAGAGTTAAAAATGGTCATTAAGTTAGCCTTAGTGATGATGTAATTTATTGTCACTGCTTCTTGTCTACTGCATGTATAACCTATTCATAATTTTCAGTTATGAAATTTCATTTTCTCTTCTCCAATTTCTATTCCATATTGTTACCCTCAAAAAGATGTGCAGCTACTGTTTTTCTTTTAAAAAGTATAAAGCCTTAAATATTTTGGCATTCAAATTTAAACTAGAGTAATATCATTTTCATTATATATGAAGAAATACATACTTAAATTATATCTCTTGACTAAAATGTAAAATGCTTGAGCAGAGTTGAGTAGATATTAAGATTTTGAATTCCCTCAGATTGTAAGAAACAAAAGCATACTTCCAGGAACGAAGTAGATCCTGAGTGAATCAAGTCTCCTTTTTTTAATCTTGTTTTGATCATCTTTAAAACATGATTTGTGTTTTTAAAAAAGTTTTAATGCAACAAGCAAAACTTTATATATGTTATTTTGAATTAACAGCCAATTAGGTTTAAAGGTACTTAAAAGTGTTAAAAATGCTCAGCATATTTCCATTGAATTGTGTACACAATCATTTAATTCTGTTTTCATTTAAGAAATTAAGGATTTATTTGCTTATACACTCAACCTAAGAACAATAGCCAAGTTTCCAAGCATCTTTTATGAGGGTAGTTGTTATATGAGTATGGGGAATGGCACTTAACTTGGGCTTCATTGTCTTTGAAAACACCTGAATTTGTAAATATGACCTTTTCCCTAGTCCCAGCTTGTATTATCCTGAGATTCACAGCTTTCAAAAGTTAAGAATCACTGGTTTAATCCAGTCTTAGAAAAAATCATTTTATTTCTAGAGCATGTAGTCTAAAGGAATATATATATATAATTTTAAATAGATTTTGCTCTAGGCAAACAGATTTTGGATAGGTCTTTAGAAATGAAAATATGACTGCACTAAGTATATGAAATGATAGTTTATGCTTTAATTTTTTTATGCCATGAAAAATAATTTTATCATGAGAAACAATTGCTGAATATTTTTCTTAATCAGAATTTTTCCTGAGAGAGTGTTCTGATTTGGTAGTAGATGATACAACTAACTTGGTGTGCTTTAATTACCTCAGCATTAGCCTCAGTCTGTTTGAAAGTGCTTGAGAGAGGTAGCAACAGGAGCATACATTTCTAGATGGTGTTATGATGTATCATCTGGTGATTTCATGTGCAGTTCTGACTCAGGAATTGAGTATCTCTTGTTCTGCTTAATTGTGTGCGGACACTTGGGAGAGACAGAGGGAAGTTCTTGGACTTGAAAAATGCCATCATTGATTCATAAATGAAAGAGCCATAAGTGATTTACAGTATTTTCAAATATTTATTTTTTCAAGATGAGGATGGTGCAGATTTTTGGACCATTTGGCATATTTTATTATGAATTTATATTTTATTGATTTGGGGAAAATATTTATACTAAACTTACTATTATTAAATAATGATATTCATTTATCATATTTTTAGATGCAGTTTTTGAAGTACTTTGTCACTCATATATTCCTGAGGGGTGTAGCAAATTGATGGGTAAATAGGCAAATATTCTTTTCTGGTAAAGATTTTATTTTATTTTATTCTTAGAGAGAGGGGAAGGGATGGAGAAAGAGAGGGAGAGAAACATCAGTGTGAGAGAGAAACATCACTGGGTTGCTTCTCATAGGCTCCTGGACTTAACAGGGCTGAACCTGCAACCTAGGCATGTGCCCTGACTAGGAATTGAACTGCAACCTTTCATTTTGCAGGATGATGCTCCACCAGCTGAGCCACATCAGTCAGGGCTGGCTAATAGTCTTTGATATATTTTTTGGCTTGGTCAAGGTGTGGGGGAAAAGGAAATTAATATTTATCCATCATTCTTGTTCAAAAATATTAAAGTATTGAACTTTATATACAGGGGCTGGCACAAATAATGCCCCCTTTTTATTACAAAATCATAAATTTATAGTTTTGTAACAACAATATCACACTTAAGCACACCATATGACATTTTAGGTGAAATGTTCAAATTGCTGTCCATCTCATGTGAGACATTTACGTACCCTAGCAAGCACACTCAAGCAAGCTTTACTTCTGCTGGACCCTGTATATAATATACTATTTAAAATATTTATTCTTTTAAATTTTTTAAAGATTTTATTTATTTTTAAAGAGGGGGGAAGAGAGGGAGAAACAGAGGGAGAGAAACACCAGTGTGTGATTGCCTCTTGTGTGCCCCCTACTGGGGACCTGGCCCTGTAGCCCAGGCATGTGTCTTGATCAGGAATCAAACTGTGACCCTTTGGTTTGCAGTCCAGCACTCCACCCCCAGCCAGGGCTAAAATATTTATTCTTATATGGTTGAAAGGTTTGGATAAGGAAATCCCTTTTACTTTCAAAGTTCAATGCTAAAAAGTAAAGTTTTGTGATTTTGTTCTCGGTTTGACATTTCATATCATAGATGGATAAAATGGAGGCTTAGTTCATTCAGTTGCAGAATAGTTGACTTATGTGATGATCTAATATTGGTCATTGATCTAAGTGAAACCTTTGGGGTTTACATAGTTCAGCCTTGTACCAGTTTAGAGGTGGCATTCCTGACAGAGTATCATCTAGCTTTTGCTTTGTCACTTATAGAAGCAACAAGGAATTCATTAACCAAGGCAGCCCAGTGTACATTTGTACAGTTTGAATAGAGAAGAAAATTATATCTCATCTGAACTAATTTCTGTCTTGTCTTCTATACACTTGTCCTAGGTCTTTCCCTTTGTATTGAATGGAATAAATAAAAATCTTTTCTACATGATAGTCCTTTCAGTTATTTTTCAGGCTAGTCATATGTCTGTGTGTATCCATATAACTTGTATGACTGAAAATGAGAGAAGGCAAACTGGGAAAATATTGTTAAATATTTTAATAAACCATATTAGGTTAATTAATAAACGATATAGGTTAAAATCTTGAACTGTTTTAAGTAATAATGGCTAGATAGAATTGAATCCACAGATCTACCTTACTGTATTACTACCCTGATGTCCAACAAAGCAGTGTATTTGCCACTAGGGAAACAGGAAACTTTGCTAAGCCTTGCAGATGGTGAATATCTAAGTTCATATTCAAAATTTCACTGTATATCTTAGGCTCTAGGTTAAAATCACTAAAGGCATAACAATTTCATAAGCTGTCATTTTAGATTATGTTTACTAAGTGGGATAATTGTTGAAAATAAAAATCATAAAAAATAGTTATATAATTCTTAAACATTGTCATGTTTTATAGGATATAACTCTAAGCAGATTTTCTTTGTAATTATTTTTCAAGTCTACTGAATTCTGTTGGACCGTCAAGTAATTCTGTCATGAGATTTTTGAGATTCAGTTTCAACTGATTTTACTGAATTATTTTTATACTTAATAGCAATAGAGGTAGTTTAGCATTAAAATGTTCTTCTAATTGTTTTAAATACCAGTCTAGATTTCCCAAGCATATTACAAATTCCTTAAGAAGAAGGGATCTTGTCATTTCTTACCTTGCACAAATTTAGCCATACTGATGGTGCCTAGTAAATGTTTACTCATTTAACTAAATTTCATTTCTGTCATGGAAAAACATTTTAATTGATGGGTATCTCTTAAATATAGTGAATTTTAATCAATAAACATCTTTGATGAACTTCTAGAAAATGCAAATGTTCAAGAGAATATAGATGAATATTCATATGAGGAACAGAAATGTGCCTGTTGAGAGTTAACTGCATCAGAACTAGAGTCATGTGTTTTGAGGTGCTAAAACATTAAAACCAGTTAAAATATTTGTAAGTATTATGTTTAAATTGCGTATTTCCATTTTTTGTAACTACTTTGTTTTTCAGGTATATTCAGCAGAGTCATTCAAACCTTTCCAGGTTTTCTAATTGGGGATTACTTTCTACATAAAAAAAATAAAATAAAAATGTATAGTTAAGATCAGGAGTCCCCAAATTTTTGTGTAGAGGATTTTTTTCACTGCCCTGTCAAGCTCATCCTAGATTGGGGGTCGCCATGTGTATGCATGTATATGGATACAGATATTGATGTTTGAGAGAAGGTTACTAAACAGTAGAACTGTAGAACCATAACTGGCTTGGGAGTGCCTGCTGGCTGTATTCCCTTCCCAGTTGGGAATTTCAGGAAACTGAGGCGAGACGTTAATGGCACAGAGGGGGATGTGTCTGCTGCAGCTGGCTTGGAGACCTGTCAGGTAAGGTTTAAATAGCTCCCAGTAGATACTGTTCTACTGGTTGGTAATCCCTGGTTAATGTGTCCTGTTAAGATTGAGAGTTCCTGTTGTAGACTTCCTATTTCAATCTCATATATTGGCAACTTGTCCCTTAATTAAAGGGTAGGTAGGGGCTTCATGGGAGTGGATAGGGCTCCCTTGGACTGTAGGTTCATTGGTCTACTCCTGCAGCAAGGTCTCCTGCTGCTCTTGAGCCACTTTGATTGGACTCCATTGCCTTCAGGAATATGGTGCCAGTTTTTATACCAAAGTAGTTGTGTGACTTTTGACACTCCCTTTTGTCCCTGTGTTTTAGCATCTTCATTTCTATAATATAGGAGATTTTAAAAGTCTTTCTAATCTAAAATTCTATTGTTTTGTGACACAGTGATCTATAGGAGATAGGTACACTAAAAGGAGACAGATGAAGACTGTGATGAGAGGTAGCAAAAAGGAGAGAAGAATTTGATTTTTGTACTAGACTTTAAAAGGACTTTCAAAGGCATATGGACTTCTTGACATGGTCTGTGTAAATAGGAAATCCCACCAAGGCTCCCTTTGCATCCTAGGTGGAGATGAGGGGAGTTTTGTTTCTGTAGTGTAAGATTAGAGGCTGGGGTAACTTAGAGTGTTGTAGTGGTTTCAGATGAACTGAAAGGCAGAGAGAGCAGATTCCTGATTCTTAGCTGGATGTGGAGATTTAGAAGTCAGTTGTTTTCTTTCCTTTCAGTCAAATAGGTTGAGAGCTCCAGGTTTTCTGTAACCATTTGACTCAGTGGCGCCTAGGAACATTGCAGCTACTCAGTGGAGAGCGAGAGTGTTTATGTGAATTAAATAGACTGTGCTGTGTGTAACATGTCTAGTTAGGAGCAGTCCTCTAATTGTGTGGGAAGAAATTCACTGGTGGCAGCCTCTTCTGTTTTTTGAATTAGTTGATTCTTCTCAACTTAACTAATCATCTTTATTCTTACTCTTTTTTGAAAAAAAAGATTTTATTTATTTTTAGAGAGAGGGGAAGGGGGAGAGAAAAGAGAGGGAGAGAAATGTCACTGTGTGGTTGACTCTCATGTGGCCCCCACTGGGTATCTGGCCCACAACCCAGGCATGTGCCCTGACTGGGAATCGAACTGGTGACCCTTTGATTTGCAGCCCACCCTCAATCTACTGAGCCACGGCTTTTTTTGCCCTTACTCTTTTTGCCTTTCAGATGTGCCCTGAGTAGGGCACATGGAAAAGGTTTTAGTAAAACGAGAGGAATTAAGAGATGTATCCCTTTTAAAACTTTCAGTGCACACAGACCTGTAAAATCTACCATGAATACTCAAATGTGGATTGCATGTTTATATGACAGTTATATGTTTAGTTCTGAAATTTTTTTAGTCAGGAATCTCTTCCATGTTGATGTGTATGAAGTGAGATGTTTTCTTATGATTTTATAGGTATTTCCCCATATTTTAGATGTGGTTATCCAGATTTTAGGCTGGTGTTCCTATAAATTGTAAGTACTAATTAGAAGTCGCTTTGGGGGGTTTTGTCCCTTTTAGAAAACAATAGGATATTAATACAATTGTAGTCACCAAACTGCGAAGTCATAATTACTATGGACAGTAATCTTATTGCCCACTGTCTGTGTTGTTGAAACAAATAGATTCAAAATGTAATGTCTTCACAGGACAGAAATTTATTTTTTGCTTTGTTAACAGTGAAGGCAGAAGTTCAGTGGTCTGGGATGAGCTCCTCCACATAGTTGGTTTGGAACCCAGGTCAGGTGGCTTCTAGGTATCTCTCCAGTCACCTGGAAGGGAGAAAGCGCAGAGGAGCATCAGTGGGAAATTGTTATAGACAAGTCTGGAAATTGGAAGCTCCTCCAGTGATAACTATCTACCAGAATCTGGACTTTTGTTTTTTAAAGCAGCTTGAATACCTTTCCCAGGCTTTTTGGGATGGAAAATTTTAACAGTTGAATCCCATATATACATTTTTGGGCATTATCTTATTTGCATCTTTTGTGTCTGCAGCTGCAGTAATTGATTTACCAGCATCATAAGAAATGAAGCTTTTCAGCATACCTGACATTTATGGATATCAGAAACTTTATGGCTTTGTCAAAACTTTACAGTTTCAACAATTTTTCAAAGAAAGATTTCCAAAGTTTACAGTCTACTGTTGCTTCAGAGAAATACAATTTTTTTTTATGACTTGTGCTCAGCTTTATTTACCTCAGTGGTTGTTGTGTTGAATCAAAATACAAATGATATCCTTTAGGTATCAGAATTCCTAGAGCTCTATGCAGCAGAAGGAAAGAAGGACCTCCTACCCTTTGCAACATCATGGATGCAATTGGAAAGCATTATGCTAAGCGAAATAAGCCAGGCAGTGAAAGATAAATACCATATGATCTCACCTTTAACAGGAACCTAAAGAACAAAACAAAGAAACAAGCAAAATATAGTCAAAGACACTGCATTAGAGGACAGGCAGAAAGTGATCAGAGGAGAGAGAAGAGGGAATTTCAGGGGGAAAGGGGAAGGGTTTACAGGAACAAAGTTAAA